>QZWR01000219.1:0-26309 GCA_004114325.1 Zoophagus insidians | reverse complement strand
GAAATACTCCTTGGTGGTTATCTTTTGAAACGTGCCTGCAATGCAAACTTCAAAACGTCATTTTTAGCAGGTGACTACTTTTGATTTTATCTTATCTGGGGGGATTGAAATAATAATCTTATTGATTTCATAATACATTGACATCCCACACTGTCACTCGCTCGCACGCCACGCACTCACTCACACGCCACGCACTCACTCACACAGTCACACACTATCAATAACACGCACTCACTCGCACACAATAACAAACACTAATTAATCCCGATAGTCTGGATCTTTAATCAGTTCTGGATCCTTCACCAGTAACTTTAATCGCTTCACAGAAGATACAAATCCTTGTTCCGGAGACCAATCAGAATCGTCTTCCTTTTCCCCATCTCCACTTGTAGCCCCTGCTGAAGAAGCACCACCCGAATCACCATCGACTGAGAATTCATCGTCCAAATCTCTCCTTTGCATCAGCTTCTTTCGCTTTCTGGTTGCCCCATTTCTTTGTTTCGTGGTATAAAATGACTTTTGATTTCTGCAAGGCTTGCAAACAAATGCTTCTTGGTCCAAATCTAATATACTGTTCATTTCTGCCTGTATACACTCGATGTGCTGCCATATGTTACAAATCTCACATGCCACCATACCACGTCCATCATCCTTTTTTTTCCTTGTTAACTACCTTCAAAAAAAAGAACATACCAAATTATGCCCGCTAACTCCACAGATACAATGGAATTCCCAGGAATGTTCCTCTACAACGCCATCTTGACTAAAAGCAGCAAGATCAATGTCATCTTCTTCATCATCAGAATAAGTGTCTATTTTTCTCCTATTACGCGTAGATCTTCGTACTCCCCACATCTGATCTGAGGAAGAATAACCCTTATTGAGCTCTCGTTCTAATCTTCGTTGCTCTCTGGCCATTGCTCTTGCTTCTCGGCTCATTTCCTTGGGAGGGGTGGGGGTGCCTTCGCGATGCCTTGGCCGTAATTTCTCCAACTGCATTTGACGCAAGGAAAATTCAATCGCTTGTTGTTGCTGTTGATGAACTTGTTCATTTTCTTTAAAAGTTAACTGTCGTTTCTTATTAACGACCAGATCTTGCATATTCTTCTTTTCTTTATTCTAACAATTATCACCAACCAGGTGTCATTATCCCAATTATTAAGATTAATTACCTGAAGATCTTCTATAACTTGAGGACGAATATCTTCGGTTAAGAGCTGATAAAGGTACTTTTCATCACTCTGTTTACTATGGGAAAACCTTTCTGGGAAGGTATTCCAATCATCGATAGTGCGGCAAACGAGTTCCCACGGTTTCAATGGCACAGAAGAAGGAATGGGTGATTCAACTGGGACAGCTGCAGGGACACCTTTCTTGGATTTTCTACTGACTTTTCCTCCTTTGGCCTGAGCAGGTTTACTTTTAACCGGTTCTTTGGGAGATTCACGATAAAGCCGATTATCTAAGTCCCAGCCCAGGGGCGAATCAGTGGCAATAATCATCAAAGGTTACCATCAAATAACCAATAAGTATTTCCTTTACCGTCATAACCAACAGGCAAGACTCTCTATTCCCAGGAATCAGCCTATAAGGAAAAGGGAGATATTTCCTACCCAATCTTGACACTCTTCGTCATTTTTAACATTTCTCCTAAACTTCTCCGCGTCTTCCAATTGCATTTCGCAAAGGTTATGCAAAATGAGGACCCGCTGCTTAGGAGAAAGGTCAAAAAAGCCTATTTTCAAGGTTTGAACAGAGTCAGCCGGGGTTTCTGGGGGATTAAGAGTTAAAACGGAGTCTGCGGACGCGATTTGCGAGCTTTCATTGTTGTCCTTTAAGCCTAGGGAAGAAGGAAAGGGGAAATCAGGGATTCCTCGCTTTATATATTCTTTTTCCAGGTATTCAGGCCAGGTATCTCTACTGCGAGAAAAAGTCAATAAAGGAGGAGGCGTACGTGATGAAGCGATTCAAAGTTAAAAGACGCAACATGCGCACACAAAGATCCAGCAAAAACTCGCTGTGCTGAGCAGTGATTTCGTTCTCAAAGGCCTACAGGACACACCCGAGGAGCTGAGGAGAAGAGGAGATAAAAAACATACATCGGTGTCGAAGGAGGAGAGGTTATAAGCTTGATAAAAGGAAAGAAAAAATTGACTGACCGCGGCAAACTGCCACATACTGCGGATATCTCCCAAGGCTTCTTCCATTTGCGCAACTTTTTAACAAAAATTTGTTTGAGAAAAAAGTGATTTCTGCTTTTTCCTTGGCCTCCCCCACCACCTTCTCTTTTGCGTCTCGTTACTCCTCTCTCTCTCTCTCTCTCTGCACTTCTCCCTTCCTTTCTTCCGCTGGTGGTATCGATTCAATTTGATAAAGTTGATTCAATTACATTCAGTTAAAACCCCTGTCATCATCCACTACACTGTCAACTGTATATGCAATCAATCAATCAATCAACCAACAAATAATACTCTGAAAGGAATTATTAATTATTTCATCTGGATTTTACCTATGGTACTCATTGATTAATAAATCATCCATCAATTTCTCATAATCACCACTGTAATGGCTCTACTTTTCTACCTATAACTCGGTCTCATTACTTGACAAATCCCCTCCTCCCATATAACCACATTTACTCGAACAAAAACATTTCTCTTAAAAAGAAGCGAAAAAAAGAAGGAAAAAAGACTTGGAGAGAGCAAAAAAAAAGAGACGGAGGAAATAAAAGACACATAAAATATGCGCAAAATAATAAATAACAAGGGACCACTCTTCCTTTCACGTGCTACAGTTCAATATATGGGTAACGTCCTTAAAAAAGTTGGGTCAAAACCTCCTCCCAAAGACTTGGCAGAATATATCGATGGGGGCAGACTTTATCCGTATAACTGTCTATACCCCTCCACTAGCACCACCGATCCCTCCAGTCTTCCTCTGCTAACTCACGATCGAACGCTACTCCGACAACTGCAGCTTGCTCGACGTCTCGCTCCTTTTTATCGCGGCTTGGATCAACCCGCCGATGTGTTTACCCTCGATGTAGAAGAAAACCAACGAGCCCTGCAAAGATCATTTCAGGAAATCTATGCTGAGACGGGTCAGAAGCGTAACCGAGCCTTTAGTGTTCAATCAGGGCGTAAAACTCGGGCTTTTTTCTTACAACAACGGACGCAAAGTTGTGAAGTTGTCCCTCCTTCCCCTCCTCCTCCTTGCACGTATTGGTCTGCTTCTCCAGACCAAGAAACTCCAAATCAGCCAAACCAAATGCCTTCCACGGAATCCCGTACTTTTCAGTGGCCCAAAACCTTGAAGAAACGACGAGGAATTGGTAAAAAGGTACCAAAATACAGTTCTTCAAGCGAAAATATTCGAAAACCTTTAATAACCATGGCTGAACTTTACAGAGATCCCGTTGAATGTCCCATTTGCTTGCTGGTAGGTGTTTTCAATTTGCTTATTAAGAAATAGTATTATCCTAAAAATGTCAATTTTACCAAATGTTGTCATAAACCGATTTGTACGGAATGTTTCTTGCAAATCCATCGTAGTCCCAATTCACCACAAGTTCCTGCCTCTTGTCCCTTTTGCACACGTTCAGAGTTTGGGGTTTATTATGTGGCTCCCACGTTTGAACCCACAGATGCTGCGTCTAATAGTGATGGAGATTTGGATTCAAGTGGTGGTGGTGGTGGTGGTGGCACTTCTACGGTGGATGGATCTAGTAATAATGTGAAACACGCCAAATTGGTCAAAAAGTATTCTTCTATTCTGGACAAGGTAATGGCTTAATTACGGGAAGTTTTGTTAATAAGAAGGTGAGAGTGGGTAGATTTGTCCTGATCCTGAACACGTAGTAATGTCAGATCAATTATTTCCCATTTTGGCTTGGCGGAATGCCTTGGAGGAAGAACTAATGAATTCAGCTTCACCAGGCCTGGAAATAACGCTTGGAGAAGAAACCACGCAACATTTAAACCGAAGACGTTTTATCTTTTCTCGGTTTAGAAGACCTACTCTAGCACCCCCAGTATCATCTCGAGAAACACCAAGAGAAACAGACCAAGCCACCACCAACATACCAAGCCACGCAGATATACAGAATTATGTGCAAGTTATTCAACAAATGGGCATTGATTTGGAACAGGCCATGTTGACTGAGGCCATTAGACAAAGCCTGGGAAGAACTACTGGTGGTGCTAATGGTCCAAATGATCATCATATGGAGTTGACTTTACCACCACCACTTTCAGTAATGGCGAATGAATCAGCGACCAGTTCTACTGATTCGATTCCTTTGCACATGTTACAGGCCAGGTTATCAGCTGTTCGGTCACGTTCACTCCCAGGACAGATTTAACGTCCCCTTTTTTCTCACTGTGTAATTTTATATTTCAAAGATTTATATTGATTTTTGTAAAAAAAAGATCCTTCACTCTCTTTTAACGCACACATTTTATAAACATTATTCTACCTACTACTTGTTTGCTCTTTTCGACCCTGATCCTGATGATCTTGCACTGATACCATCTCACTTCCCATCACCAAAACATCAATCCTTAGATATTGTCGCTCTCCTCCAGTATAATCCTCTTTAGAAGCAATAGGAGAAAACAAGGAGAGTTTCGGCTTTTCACCACCACCACTTTTAGCACCACCACCACCACCACCACCACCATCAGAATGAGGAGGTGACCCATAAGGAGAAGGAGGGATAGTAAAAGCGGTAAATTGTTCAAAATTCGAACATATCAAATTCGCTGCACTTTTAAACCCTTGTTGATCATTCCCCGTTTCTTTAGGCAAGGTAGAAGAAGAGGTGGGAGAAGGTGCTGTAGATATGGCCGATTCATCCTGTTTCAATATCAACAAGTCTCGATTGGAATTTCCAATTGTAACTGCCTTGGTAGAATCAACTCCATTCGCCATCAACCAACGTCTCAATAACTATTGTTCAAAGTTAAGGTCAAAGTAGGAAGGAAGGTTACATATTCTGGTGGTTCATTGATAATAATGGTATCTGAGGTGGTCTTGATGGGTTCAGCAGGAATATTTCGTTTTTGAAAAAACTTTCTTCGATTCAGACGGGAATTATCCGTTCCTCTTTTCTTGTTAGTGTTCTTGTTAATGGAGATAGCTTCCAAGGGTGCCTCAGTAGTGGAAGAAACATTAGAGGCGGATTCTTCCAATTGTGAAGGTAATAGCACCAACCTTAAACTGATTAGTAAGAACAAGAAATAAAAGATACGATTTAATCACTCGATCATTGTTATTATTACCAGGTTCTCTCTTGCTAAAATGCATTTGGAAAAACGGTAAAGAAAATATAGCAAATGAGAAAATCAACACCTAACCAGTTAAACATTAGACCATAAAACTGTGGGTACCATCAACATGACTCCTGCTGCTTTGGGCTTGACTAATCTAAGGGAAAGCTCATTTTGGCCAATCCCGTTGGTTGAAGGAGGTGGCGTTGCGTCATCAGGCGGAGTAGCTTCACCCATCGACCAGTTGCGTTGCCACCATTGATTAAACTGACTCTTGGCTTGATCTCTTTCTGCCTCTGCTATTTGTAGACGTTGTTCCATTTCTTGTAGCCTCGTCCGTAAAAGGTTATTTTCCATTTTTAATTGTTCAGCGTGAACTTCCAATTGTTGCAAATGTTCTCGTTTTCGCTTTCTTGATAAAAGTGCTGCTGCTCTGTTTTTTATCAGTCTTTCCTGTCTTTTATTGTCTTGATTCATGCGAGTGGTTTCTAGTGAGGGTCGTTCCAATGGTGATGCTAGAGTTGAGCTACTACTACTACTGCTATTATTATCACCAGCGCTGGTTATATTAATATTATGTTGCTTCTGCTGCTGTTGTTGTTGTTGTTGTTGCTGATATTGTTGTTGGTGTTGAGCATGAGGTGGTGCTGTAGAGAGTGATGGGTAATAGTTCAGTGATAGAGGTGGCTCAGTAAACAAGAAATTATCCTTGGAATACACACCAGCTACAAAACCAAGGGGGAAAAAATCAATTAAAAAAACAAGAAAAATCAACCTTCTGGGGGAAGAAATGACAGAGGTTGATTGGAGGCCGAAGCAGTCATGGCAGCAGCAGCAGCAGCTACAACAGCAACACCAGGGATTAGTCCCAGACCTCCCGTACTTTTAGCACCAGCAACAGCGACATCTTTCTTCAAAGTGCTTCTTTTCTTCTTGGGAGGTTGACTAATACTAGAAAGTGCGATAGTGTTGGTGTTTAGACTTCCATAATACGGCGTATCCATCGTTACAAAGTCGGCCTTGTAAGCTTTCATCAGAGTGTTTAGGGATTCTGCGTCAAATTCATGACCTGCTGCGGAGAACGCGTATCCCGAGGGAGCAAGATCGAGAACGGTTTGAGAAAGTAAGGGATCATCAACTCTGCCTCCTTCTGCTGCTGCTGCTGCTGCTGCTACTGATGATGACGATGCGAAGGACGAACTTTGCCACAAGTCAGGACAAACCGTATCCGGCGGCATTAAAAAGTCCTCACCATTTACACCATCAAGCAGGGACCAAGCGATGTCTATCTTTGTCAATAGTGCAGAGGGAGAACTCACCAGTGGTTTCATCGGTCAATTGCGGAGAAAGATAGGATTCTGAACCGCCAGTTTCAGTACGCATATTGGAAAATGTCATTGATACTTCTAACCTTTTTTTAATAGAAAAAAAAAGTGTGTGGAGGAAAAGAAGTTCCCCGCACTTCTCCTTCAATATCGGACATTTATCCATACACACACACACAAAGTGATGAACTAATTAGAAGGTTTATTGAGCTTCAAAACACATGGAAATCAACATATCCTGGTCCAACTTGACACTACCATCCTTGTCCTCGTCGTATTTGGTGAAGGTCTGGGTGTATCTGTTGATCAAGATGGAGATTTGGATGAATTCGTCAAAGTTGACACTCTCGCCGTGATTACTAAACTTTTTCACTATTTTCTCAATCGTCTCTTCCTCTCGTATGTTACATCCAAAGGCCACCAGTGCCTGTCTCATCTCAGTCACGGATATCTTGCCGCTATTGTCTCGGTCAAATTCCGTAAACGCCGCTCGCCAATCCTCCAAGTAATTCCACAAACACGCGAATCCATCCAGTGTTAGATAGCCCTCTCGTTCTTGGTCAAACATTCCCATCAACATGTGAAGCGTGGTTTGGTCAAAGCTCTCCCAATTGGGATTCACCAGGCCTTTTTGCAACTCTTCCATAGAAATCGAACCTTTTCTGTTTCTATTTAGAATTAGAAACCGTTCAAAGTGTTGTTCAATATCGTGCATTTTTCCCCCTCTCTTTTTGTTGTTATTTGACAGTTTGAGGCGAGTGATGTGAGAGTTGAAAGAATTATTATACGGTATTTATCGCCCACACACAAACACACACACACACACACACACACGGTGGACAAACAGTCAAATACTTATGGACTAGTGCACGTGAGTCTGAAGGAGAATATGAATTTCTTCACCATTAAGAAAACCTTACAAAAAGCTCGGAATGGCCTATTACTGAGCAAAAAGGAAGGATTACCAGGGTTAGAAACGCCTACGTTTTTAACCACCACGCGTAGAGCTGTGGTTCCTCACATAACACCCGATATGACTGATAAACTGGCGGGGATATACCATTTCTTTCTTTCTCAATTGTATGCCCTCCGTTGCTGTTGCATTAGTAGCAAGTTGAGTACTGGGAGATAAGAGTAGATTCAAGGACCAATCAAATAGAGCTCTTCTATGCGGGTGAATTGAAAAGGTTGAATCCCACGCTGATTGGACGATGGATGGTTGGTGATTTGTCAGAACCCACTCCTTCTCCCCAGCCAATTCCGCAGATTAAGGGAAATTTCCAGGTTAGCTTCAACACCATAGCAGGGATTCGTTCAGTATGTCCCTTTTATTTACTTGTTGAAAAGTGGAAAGGTTACGGCAGCCAAGTACGTGGAAGCAATGTCACTCTTAAAGCCGGATATATTGGTGGCTTTGACTGATAACATAACCGAAAAAGAACATTCAAAGAAACGCGTTCATAATTCTGTGCAAAGATCTTTAACTTTCTTGGACCTGACTTTGAGTGAGCTGAGCAGCAGGACTGATTGGAAACCCCTAATCCTTGCCCCGGTCCAAGGATCCACGTTCGAACCAGAAAGAACACTTTCTGCTAGTCAAACCAGTCAAAGAAATGTTGATGGTGTTTTATTAAGGCCGAGTTTAGATGTATTAACGAGAGAGGTTAGGCTTTGTCATTAGTGCTTTTGATTGGTGGAATTATCGCGAATCGGCTGCTCTCTTTGAGCCCAGATTAAACGCTCATCTTCTTGACCTCTCTTTGGAAGAATTACCCATGGAAAAGTTACGCTGTGCTTATGGTTTAGGACATCCTCGTAAGTCCTTTTCGATGAGTGCTTACGTAATGGACGGCTAGTTGATGTAATCGGAGCCATTGAAGCAGGAATTGACTTGTTTGACGGAAGGTACTACTTGGTCACTTTGCTCAGTAAATAACAGGGGAAAAGTTTTCCCTTGTTGGCTTCAGAAAATGGAATGGCGTTAAACTTGAAGTTTCGTAATGAAGCGGAATTTCACATGTTGCACCTCGGAGAAGAATGTTACAGGGAAGACTTCACCCCAATGGTCCCTGGTTGTGCTTGTGCCTCTTGTTGTTTACCATACACCAAGTCCTACATTTACCACTTGTTGGAGGTAAAGGAAATGTTGGCCTCTGTCTTGTTGCAGTGGTAAGTAAATTCCATCTGTTTGGGGTTAATTTACCAGGGAACACACCCTAGTCACAATTTGTATCAATACGCGAGGTTCTTTGAAGAAATTAGAGATTCAATCAAAGAGGGAAAATGGGAAGAAGAAGCAAAAATATTTAAAACTAATAAAAGTTGAAATAATGCACTTTTTGATTATTAGAATTGAACTAAGAACAGGGCTAATTATGACGACTACACAATTTCTCCTCTCTCTTTAATCTTTAGACATATGCGAGTCTGGTTTCTTTATGGTATGCAATGTTCTGTACAGTATAAACTCGCTTTACAAAAGTTGTTGAGCAGTTTCCTCAACAATTCTTCGGAAGCGTTTCTTGCTGGCTGGGACCGAGTGCACAAGCACCGAACCAAGTTCACGCGAAAGCACCTTTTCCGCAGCCACAAGAACCCGGGGGTTTAAGAAGGAGGACGGGGCTTCGGGTCTACTGACTATAGTCAGATTAAACGAAGTGTCGCTGTAGGGAGTAGTTGGGTAAGATTCACCGCCATCTTCGCTATCACTGGTAGATGCGGAAGATGGGGTGGTATAAAGTGAGGGAATACGAGGAACGTTGCATACAGCAAGAATATCCGCAGAGGCGGGAGTACGACGATGACCTTTACGGAAGGTTCTGTTGTTGGGAGTGTTGGAGAGCGACATACTATTGAAGATGTGAAGTATAAGCAACAAAACAATATGAAGGAAGTAGAGGTAAATGCTCTGAAGGATTAAGTGTGTGTGTGTTAAGAGAGAGAGAGAGAGAGTATTAGAAAGTAAGAAATAACAGTAAAACGGGCCTTCCTTAAAACCAAGTAAAAATAGCAATAATGAAACGAGGACGAATGCGGAATTGGTTCCAAAATTAGACATGACAATTTAAGCATGTGACGCCCATTTGCAACGTGACTTGTACGTCACCAATGGGCTCTCTTACTTCAAACTTGTTCTTTGACAAGGCACAACTCCACCCGGACAGGTTTTCCCCCTACTCCCTTCACTCCACCCCCCCCTTTCCCCTTGTAATCCATCTCCTTCTTTTACTGTGTGACTTGTCTTTCTTGTTGTTGTTGTTGTTGTTGTTGTGTCTTGTTGCATGGCTTGTTTTGGGAGTGGTGGTAATAATGTCCCATGATCTCATAACACGTGATAGCATACAGCCATGACTGTTTCTGCCCAAGAAAAACAAGTACCTCTTTCATTGACCATAATAGCATAACCAGTCAATGTAGCCGGTTAAGCAAAAGAAACTTGATGTCTTGGTCACCAAGGTCAAGCATCGAGCAGAGATGGCGCAAAACTTGTTGACCAGGGCGGAGATCTTGCAAGTTGAACAGCCTGGGTAAGTTTCTTCCCCCTCCTCAACCTCAAGCTGAATAAATGTAGTTTTATTCAACCGGAAAATGATCTAGAGAAAACTTACAAACTTTCTCAAAATCAACTACGTCAACATGTAGATTTGAATACCAAAAACAAGGTTTTTCTTTTTATTTAACAGGCTTTAAAGGAAACAGATTTTTGACCTTGACCTAGCTGAACATGGTCCTTATCGTTTCAAATATTCCTATAATGGAAGGTATGCTTGTTGTTCAAGTAGGAGGTAAAACAGGTTAGACATTTACTCCTAGCTGGAAGAAAAGGTCATGTAGCTTGGTGTGATTGGCAAAAAGGAAAACTGGTTGGTGAATTATTACTTGGTGAAACTATTCGAGATGCTTGGTAATTCTTGCTTACTTGATTACCTGTTGATGGTCAACTAATTGGTCATTATGATTCATGATTATAGTTGGTTACAAAACGAGTCAATGTTTGCTGTAGCACAGGAAAAATACGTCTACATTTATGACAAAACTGGCGCTGAAATCCATTGCTTGAAGAAACATGCTGGAGTTAACAGGTTGGACTATCTACCGCATCACTTTCTTCTTGTCAGTGTTGTAAGCTGTCTTTGTCCTGTTTAATCAAAATTCCCCCGTTTAGAATGACACAGGTTATCTAAAGTATCAAGATACAACTACTGGAGCAATAGTAGCTGAATTGAAAACCAAATTAGGAAATTGTCAAGCCATGACCAAAAATCCTTACAATGCCATAATACATTTGGGACATGGAAATGGTAACTTCCTCCTTGCCATCATCTTTTGATTTTTTACCATGTAGGAACTGTAACATTATGGAAACCCACTAGTCCACAGCCCTTGGTCAAGATGCTTTGTCATAAAGGTCCCATACTTTCCATTGCAGTTGAAGATAACGGCAAGTAAGTTTTTCTCTTCCCCTCCTCCTTACTAAAGACAAAATTAGCGTTATGGCCACCACTGGTTTGGATGGCCAATTGAAGATTTGGGATATTCGCAAGTATCAACCCATACATAGTTACTACTCGCCTAAACCAGCCATTTGTTTAAACTTTAGCCAACAAGGATTACTGGCGACTGGATATACCAATAATGTAACTGTATGGTATTTTCTTCTTTTTATTGATGCAAGTAACCTCTTCTTGTCATAATATATCATGGCATGGTAAAAGATATGGAAGGATATTTGGAAGGAAAAGCAAAAAGATCCCTACATGTCTGAAGTACTAGACCCGAAAAGTCAATTAGAACAATTACAATTTTGTCCCTTTGAGGATGTCTTGGGTTGTGGTCATGCCTTGGGGTTTTCGTCCTTGGTGATCCCAGGCGCAGGAGAAGCGCAATTTGATTCCTTTTCAGCAAATCCCTTCCAATTGAAAAAACAGCGTAGAGAACAAGAAGTCAAGATGTTGTTGGAAAAGGTTAAACCAGAGATGATTCAATTGGATCCTGCCTTTATTGGCGGTTTGGATCAAACCAGTCAAGTGGCAAGGTTGAAGGAAATGTATCAAGAAGAGGTCTTTATTTTCCCTTCTCCCCCCCTAATAATCTGAATTAGGTGGAAAAATTTGGTGAAAGAAAGAAACAAGAATTAAAGAAGAAAATGCGTGGTCGTAATTCTGCGTCCAAGCGAGTGGCCAAGCGAAAGATGAAGAATGTCATTGATCAGGTCAAGTTGAAGGCCATCGAGGATCAGGTGAATCGAAAAAAGGCGGCGTCTAAACCTCAAAAAACGGTCAACGATGACGAAGGCGCTTTAAAGGAATTTTACCAAAAAAATGCAAAGAAACCCAAAACTTTTTAACACAGCAGAAACACCTTAAAAATAATGTGTGGGGATTTATTCATACGTATTGCGTAAAATTGAAAAACAAAAATTATTTTACTCTTTCCCCCTCTCCTCCTTTCCCCCCACCAAGCTCATCATAACCAACCGATCAATCAAGCAGATACCAGCTGCTTCATAATGTCATCCAATTTCCGTTTACTAGCAATCACTCGAGCTTCATCAAAGGGTGTATCCTCCGACTCCTCCTTGTATTCCCATTGTTTTTGTCCCTGTCTTGATGAGAATTCTCTGTTCATGCCTGATACCAATAGATTTAAAGAAGAATTATTTCCAGATACCGCAGTGGGGACGGTGTTCAATGGTGCCAATCCCAATGGAGGCCCTGTGGTTGCTCTTGATCGAGTAAAGCTACGTGATTTCTAATGCCAGTTCAGCTTTTAGTCAACGAAACTTACCATGTTGGGAGATATGGCAGGATCTGAATATTTCCTCAATATGTTGAAGCGTGCCAACCGTTCCTTTTCCTGATCACTATCTTCTTCCTCGTCTTCTTCCTCCTCTGAATCTGAATTCGGTCCTGATAAATCATGGTACAAGTCAATAATGGAATCTCTGTAAACGTGGGTCTCCAACGCAGTAGGTTCTGGGGCAAGCAAATCAGCCACTGCCAACGAAGCAAACTTCTTCGCTAATTCTCTCTTGTGCGAAGAATCTAACGGACTGGTCACCGCTTTCTGTACAACCCTTCGTTGGAGCACTACACGCTGTCCTTTTTCAAAGCTAACTCGGCCCTGTTCCCCACAGCTCTCTTCCTGCCGTTGCAAGTCACCTTCTTCCTCGCCGTCTTCTTCTTCAATGGTAGGATCATCCATCCTTCGATCTCCATGCTTGGAAAGTATCATGTTTGTTCCTGAAACTGGACGCAATCGACGTGGCCTGCTTGGCGGTGTAGGTTCGTTAGACCCACCACCAGACATTTTGCTGGAAACCGAAGCTCTTCGGAAAAGCAGCTCTTCTCCAGGAATGTCAAAGTTTCGCAAGCTATCCATCGAGGTTCTACCGCTATCTGGTATCAACTCGGCCTGGTCAAGCATCCATGGGTACTCTGCTGATGTCTGCTTCAAATTGGCCAGGGTAGTGCCCGAGGATAATGATTGTCCAGTAGATGGTTTATAATCATCAGCAACGTTATCAGTTTTCAACAGTTTTTCCAAGTCGGTATCTTTGAAGCCACGACTGTGAATTGCTTTAAGAGCAAAAGCGTCTGTTCGACACTCTGATAGCGGATCTTTTGCCAATCGATTAAAATAATCCTCATCTTTCCGAAGTCCATTAAACATCACTTCCATTTGAATGGGAGAAGTGTTGAGGTTTTGACCAAAGCCACCGCAGAACGGAGGACTGGGAAGTTCATCATCTTTTTTGCCAACTTTCTTTTTAAGCTTAAAACTGAAGGTACGCAAATGGTTTTTGAACTTTTTGCCAGATTCATCTTTGATCATCTTTTGTTTTGAATCCTGCTGCTCTTCGTTGACTGCAGTTGCCATCCTGGCCTTTCTAAAGATTTGTTCTTGTTGATGAAGCAAGTCCGGATCACCGATTCCCAAGACACGCTCAGCTTTTGACCGCGCCTCAGAAATTCTCTTTTGTCGGAGTTCTTCGGATTCTTCGTCAAGTTCGGAAGTGGCTTCAAGACCATCATCTTCGTCCAACATATCCGGTTGATTAATCTTTTTACGCACAGGTTCTGCGATTGCCTCTTTAGGTCGTTCATCCTCAGAGAGCGATATGGTTGCAACAACGGGTGGTTTTTGTAAATGAATTGTAGCAGAGAAAGGAGGTGGTGGTGGTGAAGAAGTTTTAACTGGAGCAGAGACGAGAGCAGCTGGTACAGGAGCAGGAGCTTGCCCTCTTGGCCTTAAGCGAGAACGTCCGGGGCTAGGTTGTGGACAATGGATAGACGGCTTATTGAGGTCAATCTTTACAGGATCAGAGAGCGGATCCTTGTCGGTAACTTTAACTTTTGGTACGGGAGGTCTAGGTCTTTCTTGACCAGGAAGAGCTGCCTGATTACCCAATAATTCCTCCAACATTGATCGTAGAGCATCGAGCTCTTCTTGATCGTGGCTAAGTCGACGTCTTCCATGAGGGTCTAGGTTGTCCAAGGGTGAAAGGGGCTCTTCCCAGCCAGGAGTTCCGACGGTGGTAAAGTTACTTTGAACGGCATTTAAAGCCATAATGAGATCGGTGGCAAAGGAGGCGCGGTTTTCTTGGTCTTGGGGACGGGCGGTGGTGGTGGAGGTGGAAGGATGTAGATGGATCGGTCTTGTAGGGGCGGGGGGATGAGGTTTAGGGGGAGTAGAGTCTGATTTTTGGGTAATCTTGAGGGATTTCGTCGTAAAATCTGAATAATCAAGTTTAACCTCCATTATCATGAAAAGGAGAGAGAAAGACAGAGGTGACTTACTAGGGTGTGTGTTAGCTTAAAGTAGAGGGGAGAAATACTTGGCACAGAAATAGAAGAGAAAAGTAATAAAGAGACTTTAAGCGTGCACTCAGAAACACTGACTGATGACTGACACACAAGCAACACGTTTGTAATGATGGAAAAAGGAGAAGGTGGGGTGGGGAAAAGAGTGTGTCCCTGCAAAGGCTGTTTACTAATGAGGAAGGAGCAAATGAGATAATAATTAATCCTTCCTCTGAATCTATTTAATCTTGTTAGCGTTGATCCAATCAAAACTGTCCGTCATCGAGTCGTTCTTCGTTAGGTAGTTTGTACCACCCCTTTTGTGCCGAAGAGAAACACAAAGGTTCATCCGTCACCTTTCTCGTCGCATGCTTTAGGTCGATGTCATTCGCTTTGGTACAAAGATTATCCTGATTTATCCAAATAACTGTAAAATGGGTTTTCTTTCTCCTTCTAACCCCTCTCAAATCCCAAGCAGAAGCTGAATAAAGAAAGGGTTTAGTTATCCAATTTGCTTGGACTTGACTGTGTTCACCTGACTTGCACCTTGTAAATGCTTCCTGGAAATTATGCTGCTTTGGAAGAAAAATATGGTCTTCTTAAAAAGAAAATGTTGACCATCCTTGAGGTATCTCTCCTCCTATTCACCTCTCACCATTCTTTACACTCCCAGGAAAACGACCGGATTGTAAGACACCTGGAAAGAGCCCGAAGGAAAAATGCCAGACTTCACAAAAAGATTCAGTAATAATCAGCCACTGGCTCTCTCTCTCTCTCTCTCAATTAAGCATTTTTAGAACTCTTCGAGCAGATCTACGGCTCTATCAAGGCGTTACTCAGGAATCCAAGTATGAAAGTAGTGATAATTCACTTTCTGGTGGTGACATTCCTAGTAAGCTTTCCTCAAGTCACTACTTTTACTTGTGAATAGTTCCCGTTAGAAACGTACCAAGTTCTGTTACTGGTACTGCTAGTGGTGGTACTGTGGAAAGAGGTGGTGGTGGTGGTGGAGGTGGTAGCGTTAATGGGAAAACTCGTAAAACGCTCGCTACAAACGATCTACCCCTTCCCAATAAGCGTGCCAGAGTCGATTCACCCCTGCCTTCCCTGCTTGACTTTCATCCCAACCCCAACATTGTCTTGCCACCACCTTCTGCTCCGACTCAACCAACAGCTACAACAACTTCGGGCGGTCCTACTGGCTCCAACGTTGGAGGCGGATTGGGTGGAACTCAAGCTCCAACTACTTCGACCAAGGCTACCAAGCAAGGAGGTACTGGCCAAGGCAACAGTGGAGGATCTTCTCGATCCAATGCTTCTTCTGGCAATACCATACCTGGACCACGACCACGACGAGGCGTAGGGCATGGCAGAAGTGATCCGGTACGCAAGCTACCAAAGTTCCCAATGCACACGGATGGTTCACCCAGCCTACCAATGCAGCTAGGGATATTGCTGCTTATTAAGCTAGGTCGGGTGGAATCGGCCCGAGTGCGCTATCACACTGCTAAATACATCTTTCCTATCGGATACACCGTGCAAAGGTAGAAATGCTTAACTTGAGTTTACCTAATACTCCCTGCTTAGGACTTATCCAAGTTTGCTATATTCCGATCGTCATACCACGTTTACGTGTTCTATCGAAGATGGAGGCGATACTCCAAAGTTCGTCCTTACACCAGCCGACCAACCCGATCAGCCCATAGTTTCTTCAACTCCCACTGGTGCCTGGACTACTGCTATGCGTCGAGCGAATGATCTCCGTAACCGATCAACCACGAATTCCGCCAGTGGACCTGAATACTTTGGCCTTACCAATCCAGTAATAATTTATCTCATCCAGAATCTTCCAGGAGCATCGCAATGCGTGGATTATGTCCCAGTCACCTTTGATCCAGTTGGATGGGATTTGGATGAAAAAAGGCTGTTGGAGGCTGCACCGGTAAGAGCACCAGCGACATTTCCTGAGGAAGAAGACTTGGAGATTGCAGGTAGTGAGGAGTCAGCATGAGCAGGATTTATTTGTTAATTGTAATGTCTGGACGATTCTGCAATAATTGTATGCCTATTTTGTCTTTACCGTTCCATTCAGGAATGATGGGCTGGCCCATAATGTTGGCGATTAAAAGCTGAGGACCAATCAATTGGCCATGGCTTGGCCCCTCAATCCTAGCATCCACACAATTCCAATAATACTCACGGTTGCCCAGCCTGTTGATCCAAGTCCAGGCAAAGACGCAATGTTCACAATAGGGAGTCGAAGCGGGAAGTCTAACCTGATAGCTGCCTGACTTGTCCACCAAGCAGGTATCCAAGACGGTATGCAAAACAAGCCAAGTTTTCTGTTGATCGTAAGAAACGGCAAATTGGCAGTGTCCACCTCCATGATTAGCTCCACCCCTAAAAGTGGCGGTGATGGATTGCCCGGCTTGGAAGGTTTGAACGGGTGAATTCGGTGGCTTGCCTTGACAGGGCGATTGAGCAGGAGAGGTGAGCGAGTAGTCTATCTGGCCCCGATCTCCCAACAGTTGGGCAAGCTTGGCTGAACCTCTAGGATATGGCTGATCCAACGCCATGTGGGTCATGCCATGTCCAAGCAAGGCCAACAAAGTAAGCGTAATGAGTGATTTCATAAAATGTGTTATAGAAAAAGTGTGGGAGTGTGGGAGAAAGTGTGTGAGTGAGAGAAAGAGGAAGCGAGGGGGAGGAGACGGGATATTTATGAGGTGCGCGCATATAGGCTGTATGCATTGTCCCTGTATGCTGTGCACCCTTAAAAACAAAGAGAACTGTCAGTCACAAGTTGACATTTTCCCTCCCGCTCTCCTGCTTTAAATCAAACCCTACACCATTTCTTGCACAAAATGTATGCTCACTATCTTCTCCTGGCCTCTGCTACTACTCTCCTATGTTCCCCTCTCTCACGCTCACATGTACATGAGTCAGCCAAAGCCTAGAGGATCTCCAAGTCTGTCAGGCCCAGTAAACTACGACTTATCCGCTCCTGCCTCGCAACCCTGTCAAGGCCTACCAAGACAATACCCTCAACAAGACCTAACCGCTGGAAAGATCGTAAAGGTACAAATATCGGGTGGTGCTAGTCATGGCGGTGGACATTGTCAATTCGCCCTTAGTTTCAACCAAAAAGACTGGGTTGTCCTATATACAGTGCTGGATGATTGTTTGATTGGATCTCTTTCCTATGACATCCCTATTCCCTCCAACACCCCTCAAACCGACAGCGCCATCTTTGCCTGGACCTGGATCAACAGGCTGGGGAATCGCGAATTTTACTGGAATTGTGCTGATGTTCGCATTTCTGGTCCTAGTACCAAGTCGCTTAGTGGGCCTAGCTTGTTGGTGGCAAATATCCTGGGCGGACCAATTATTCCTGAATGGAATTCTGAAGATAAGGTAGGAAAGAATCTATTAGAGCAACGTCCTCTAATTACTATATCTCCTGGTGATGATGGCTTTTATCCCAAAGTGGATGTACCAAGCACGACTACTGTAGTTCCTATAGGTCATGCCACGGTTGTGTTTACCATGTCAACTACTACCACCTCACTCTCTACTGCACTCCCACCATCCTATTCATACCCGCTTGATCCTAGCCGTAGTTCCGACCCACTACCACAACCCCAACCAAGGCAAAGACCACAGCCCAGGAAGAGTTGTATGAGGTTATGTTGCAAGTTATGGAAAAGAGAAAGTTCCTGCTTCCCCCTCAAGACAAATTGGAAATGGTTATCCGTGCTAATTACCACACTGCATGGAATTGGCACAACAATGATTCATTATTAGTAAGATAAGATATATATATTAACCTTCAAATATCAGAGCTTGTTATACAGACAAGAACGATTTGCTGAATTAACGAGAAACACGGTAGAACATGATAATCAGGGTCAACAAACCAATTGCACAGAGCAAAAAGGACACTACTCTGGCTGTGACCCAGGTCAAGAAGGCCCGATCACCTCCTAAGCGTCTTCCCACACCTCGCCAGGAGGAATCTCCAGATACAGGCGATTCAGGAGGTGGCATCACAGCTATGGCGGCGAGAGATCCAAATATCAGACCACCAATGTGAGCCCAATAGTCCACAAAAGGAAGGAAACTAAAGGCGATCATAATGGCAATGATGATCAGAAAGATTATTAGTTGTCGCTTGGGTTGGACTAATTGCTTCCACCTTCTCAACAAATCCATCAACTCCATGCCAATGACTCCAAAGATGGCACCAGAAGCTCCTACAGATATTAGCGTCAAGGGACCAAACACGCCTCCCAGCACATTCCCCGCCAATCCTGCCACCAGCAAAACGGAGGCTACAGGTAGCGATCCGTACATTTTTTCCAAAGCCCAACCTGACTGCTGATAAACAAACATGTTGACCACCAAGTGAAGTACTCCACCATGAAGAAATATGGGCAAAAAGAATCGAAACCACTGATTGGGCAGACCAGAGGGAAATCCCCCAAACCCACAAACTTCCTCCAAGGATTGAACGAGGTCGGTGTCTGATAGTGAGACCGCCTTGGTGGTGATATTGGATACTCGCATGCAAGGGATGAATCTTGCACCAGTTCTGATCAAAACCTAACAGTGAGACAGTGTTAGTAAAGTGACAAGAGATACCAAAGGAGAAGGACCAAGCATGAAATTGACTGATCCCGTTTGCGAGCCATTATCTACCAAGGAGCCATACAGCTTGTAATTCACCACGGTCTCCACTATGAATCCTACCAGACACAGGAGCATAAAGAGGATTGATACAATGGGACGGCTGTTGGCTGGGGTGACATAGAGAACAGGAGACAGTGCAGTGGTGGGAGGTGTGGGACGCGCAGCATAGAAATGATTATTCATAGAACAAAAACAATTTTGCTGAAATTATTATTATTTTTCTAACAAACTCACTCTGCTACTTCAAACTCCATCTACAACATCCAGCTTCCCAAAATTACTGCTGCTCCTGCTACTCCAATGTTGATGGCTCCGTGGGCATTCAGATTTCCCAAAGCAGCACCGGTTTCATTCGATGAGTTGGTGTCATTTGTTGTATTGTAGCCGGTTCCATTGGTAGTGTTGGTGCCATTTTCAACAGACGCACCACTGAGACTTCCTCCACCATTAACAGATTTTCCAGATCCTGATCCATTGCCACTTCCTGATCCACTGCCACTTCCTGATCCACTGCCACTTCCTGATCCGCTTCCACCGGCACCTGATCCGCTTCCACCGGCACCTGATCCACTTCCACTGGCACCAGATCCACTTCCACCGGCACCAGATCCACTTCCACCGGCACCAGATCCACTTCCTGATCCACCGGCACCTGATCCGCTTCCACCGGCACCTGATCCACTTCCACCGGCACCTGATCCGCTTCCACCGGCACCAGATCCACTTCCACCGGCACCTGATCCACTTCCACCGGCACCTGATCCACTTCCGGCACCGTCACCACTTCCACTGCCACTTCCTGATCCGCTTCCTCCGGCACCGGCACCAGCATCACTTCCTGCGCCAGCACCTGCACCAGCTCCAGCACCACTTCCTGCACCGGCACCACTTCCGGCTCCGGCACCACTTCCACTTCCTGCACCGGCTGCGGCACCAGCATCACTTCCTGCGCCAGCTCCACTGCCTGCACCACTTCCGGCTCCGGCACCATTTCCTGCACCAGCTCCAGCACCACTTCCATTGCCTGCACCACTTCCGGCAACAAATTGAGTTCCTGCAACACCTCCGTCAGCGGCACCATTTCCACTTCCTGCACCAAATTCAGCTCCCCCAGTAAAGCTATCGACAGCGGATGCCCTATTGTCGGCAAAGAGTGCTGCACCTTGATCGCCAGAGCCATTAGAACCGCTGAGTCCTCCAGTAATAGTATTTAAGTCACCAGTGAATGAACCGTCGAATTGATTTCCAACAAAGTCACCATTGTCGTTAAAGACATCACCATTTTGATCAGTAGTGTAGGGAGCAGCAGCAACTAGCCCAAGGGCAGCGATGATGGCAATGAGAGCAAGAGTATTGTTGAACTTCATGTTTAAATAGGAGGAATAAGTAGAGAGAGAGAGTTTTAGTAGTAAATTAACGGGGGATTGTGTAAGTTTGTAGTATTATTAGTACGAGTGGGAGAGTTGGAGTAGAAAAAAGTAGAAGAAAGCAAAGATAAATGGTGCAAATTTTTTGGATCAGTAACCCTCTTGTAACCCAGAACGCACGTGACGAATTAATTTATTGATCCGTCTCCACCTATCCTCACGCTCCAAGCTTGACCAATGACAATGGTGCGAATTTAGAAAATTGATTAAATTATGCTCACATGATATCCAAGTTTCTTCAATCAGGTGTTTGTTGTTATCAATCCACATCACATGATCCTCGCAATTGTTTCAGATATTAACTGGATTGAGCAATGCTTTCGGAGAGAAGTGAAAAGGGGAGATTTATAATAAAAGCAAAAAAATAATGCAAAAAAAACATCGTCTATTATGAACACACGATTCTCTTATTACCAACTGGACGACAACGCATGCCCGCCCAACAAGGCCTCTTTTGCACTCCTACGGGCGTACAGGTGAAGAAGGCCTTTCCACTATCTGTGCAAAATTGATCGCCATTTGGACAGGAATTGTTTGCAGTCGCTTGAACGAAGAGCACACAAAATGCCAAGAAAGAGAAGAAAGAGTTGTTCATCCAAGTGTTTTATGATACTTTTTTGAGTTCTGTATATGGTAGACTCCCATGGTTATCCCTATGGTCACACTCCCTTTATGTTCCCATATCCCTCGTGAAGAATGCGATAGTTGAAACCAAGTCAGATTATTTGAAACAATTCTGATTTTTTTTGTGTTGAAATATTTTCAAATCAACATTTCCTATACCCATGTACCAAAGGGAACTCTCCTTGGTGGTGATGCTCTTGTAATTTTAATTAGGAAAGAGAAGAAGAAGCAAAAGTTATTTTAAATGCTGTGTTTTATTACTAAACACTTTTTTAATAATTACCAGTCAGAGCTTTCTTGCCTGTTTCCAGTAAAGGGAGTAACATAGTTCTGGACAGCTTGATTGGAATTCTGACTATTACCAGACACTTTAGCATGATTACGGGCAGAGATGTTATTGTTGTTCTTGACTGGACCCACTCTGTTATTAACAAAGTTGTTTCCAAGATAACCGCTGTTGCGGTTGGAATGGTTGCTATAACGGTTGCGTTGAGATCGATAATCCTGTCTGTTATCAAATCTGGTATAGGTCGGGTCATAGCGATATTCGTTGTTGCTGCGGAAGGAACGAGAGTCAGGGGCATATCTAAAGTCATTGCGACGGTAGTCTGATCGGTATCTAGGAGAATAGTTGTTACGGATATCGGCATCGTAACGATCATAACGAGGACGGCCCCAACGCTGAGCCTCAACAGAAACGGTCAGAGCAGCCAAAGCCAATGCGCAATAACGAGCGAGCATCTTGATAAGTAGAATTGGTGTTTAGTAAAAAAAAGTGTTGGATTAAAAAGTGGTAGTAGTAAAAGAAGAAGGAGAACTTGTAGTTGAAGTGGCGAGAAAGTTTTAAAGGGTAAGGAAGTGAAGTTTCCCCCAAAAAGGCTGGCGCTTATGTAATAGGCAAAAAGTTGAACAAAGCGTAAATTAAATATAAATTAACTGCCAAATTTGGCAATTTATTAACAACAACGAGCCTATGAGATTGTCAAAGAATTCCTTTCTGTCCTACAGAAGGATTTTATTGCCAATTTACTGAATTTCAATTACTAAGCAAACAGCTTTCTAGTCATTGGCAAAATGCCTTCACTGCGTCTGTTCCATCAAGGTTTAGCTTGGAAAATCTCCAACAAAGCGTTAGAAAACGGGATTGATATGGCATCAATATACCCCTCCCTTTCAATTAGTTCTTATATACACCATTCCCGTGGTTCAAATACAACTACTTTTTGCAATTTGCTTTGACAGGTTACTCCATCAGCCCACGAAGGAAGTGCATCAACTAAACTAGTCAGAAGCAAGTAGGCAGAAGTGACAGCAGCAAGGTAAACAAAGAATCTCATTTGGACCAGTCCGAGGTTGAAAATTGTATTTCGTTTGAAGAGTAGAGTTTAGGTGATTTTTCGTGACTGGAAAAAAGGAGGGAAATCATTACTCCTTGTTATTTAATACAATACAAGGTCTTTATTGTTGAGAAGATTTACAGTATAACGAAATCAAGAGAATAAACCCCATTAACGCTTATCTCTATGCCTGTTCATGAACCCTTTCAGTCCAATAATGTCATCAGCGATATTGATGATGAAGGTATGCAGGATCATCAAAATTTTGGAATCATGCAACAAAGTCTTACTAATGTGCTGGAACGAGAGGAAAATCTGCAAAACTTGAAAGCAAAGGCTGAAGATTTAGAACTTGGTGCTCAGTCTTTACAACATTTGGAACAAGGAGATTTGGACTTCTTGCCTTATGCACAATATAGCAAAAGAGCACCTCGCTATATGTGCCTTTTATTGGTAAGTTCCGTTTAGTGTTAGGATGCTTATTGTTAAATGCGTTTGTGTGTAGATATTAATAATTCTCGCCATTATAACGATTATCACTTTGGCAATAGTTATTCCTATAGTATTGACCAGGAAGAAGAATTAAAGAAAGTCATCAAATAATAAGTGTTTATTCAATTGGGAACTTGTTGCATGGTTTCCAACGTTATCCTTATTTCACTTTCCAACTTGGCTGCATACTTCTGTACCACATATGGTGGTATTTTCAACCTCCAAGAAGCATAAATCAATAACATCACAAAGACTTCGTTTTTCAACTCATTTTTGGCCAAGTCCCTATCCCTGTCAGAGCTATCACCAGGCGAAGAAGGTTCCAATTCATGTACTTTCTTTGCAGACTCCAAAAAATCATTCTCTAAGTTCTTTCAATCAAACCATTATAGGAAATAATGACAAACCAGGATTAGAAGAAATGTTGAAATATTCAATGGCTTCCATTGGTTGTTCATTGTAAAGTATAGCGTCCAAATCTTTCTTGGAATGGCTATACAGTTCAGGTAGTACGACTTTTTGAAGCACTTTTTTGATATGTTTGGCCCAACCCTCAGTGATTTCCATCATAGTTTCCATAGCATATTTGGTAAAGACTAGAGAAAGCACCACCCAGGTAATAGCTTGTTCTAAAGAATCCTTGCGATTCAAATTTAACAAGTTATAGAAATCTCGCGCGAATTGACAAAACCCCGTAAATGTTGACATCATTTGAGTTTGCTCAAAAATTTGCCTAACCAAGGGCCCAGAATTAAAATCGGGAAGATTGATCTGATAAGATATCCTAAAGAACTTGATTAACTGATGCGACCGTCTCCTCAATGCCGAGAAATTAATCACAGTCTATTTCCTCCGCGCCACTAGCATTAATACCCCGCTTCAATAAACAACTTTTGGAAAAATCATGTGTTTCAATTCCGAGCTGAATCCTTCATATAAATCCGCTGGAACAATTTTCTTGACATTCAAATAAGAAATGGACTGGTTAATTGCTCCACTATGATTTCAGCCCAACCACAGAACTCGGGGGGAGAGCTTACCGATGAATATCACTCAACAAGATCGGCTCTCGAGCATAAATAGCAGCCATAAAGAGGAAAGAAAGGGTTATTGCTAGGTTAATCTGAGGAGTATTTGCTAATAATTGCTTTCTCTTTTCTACTTCTTCGTCCGCCTTCCTTTTTTCCTTTTCCTTCTTCTAAAATTATCCCTTTATTGAACACAAACACCTACTGGTTCTTCAAAAGTAACAGAACCAACTTCATCATTTGAATCTTCTGATGAGCTGGAATCTGAATCCAGTAATTGGACAGGGACGACATTTCCTTTTTCTGGGGAAAATATCGAAGCAAGAAACAACATCCAGATTTCCTTAATTTTGGTCTAATACTTGTGAAACTGCCCCCTCTATACAAGATGATACCTCTACTCTGGTCAACTGGTTGGTTCGGCCAAAAACTTGTTTAAGCTGTGCTCGTAAAACATACTGCACACAAAACCAAGCTTGTCTCTGATGATCACTTCCTTCTAATACCAATTACTAGTCAATGATCCGAGGGGGAAAAGTGATAATTCCAAGTAAAGAAGAAGGAAAATACTTTTTTTCTCGTCAGTTTTTACCAAAGACTTGATCTTGGTAACCCTTTTAAACGTAGAGAAAAGAACAGATTCTTCTGCTACTTCTTCTCTTAAAAACTACTTCTTTTTCCTCTTATTCCTTCTTTCTTTAATTAGAGGTTACTTCTTGCTGATGACCATATTTGCAAATGTAAAATCCATCATCGTTTTGGTAAACCCTTCTAGTCCTACAAATCTCGCATTGCATTTTTCAGAATGTCACGTGGAATATTCTCTATCAAAAGAATAAATTCAACAATTGAAATGCACACTTGTATTTATTAAACTTGTTGTTAGTTAAATGTTTTTTTCACTATTAGTTCGAACCACATTGCTTGGAACAGTTCCATCTGTAGATCCCCGAGGAGGTTTTGGAAGTGTTGTGACTCCACTGGCAGGAATTGCCGGATGAGGGATCTGTGCTGAAGGAACAGGAGGAATACTGGGAAGATCTGGCATATTCAAGGGTGGAAAAACCGGATTAATATCATTTGTTGAAGCAATCGTTCCTACAGGATGGGTATTTGGAAGTGCAGGGTTCACGGGCGGGACAACAGGATTAAGAAGATCATTTGTTGAAGCAATTGTTCCAACTGGAGGAATACTTGTAAGAAGATCATTCGTTGAAGCAATTGTTCCTACAGGAGAAGGCGGAACAACAGTTTTGTCGTCAGTGCTAGGGACAGGAAGACGAAGAGTTGCACGGGTAGGCTTTGGCTGGGGAATAGGTCCAGTTCTGGCAATTCTTTTTCTTTCTATAAGGGCGTACCTTAATACTTCCACTCCATAATTTCGATCTTTCCACCACGGGTTAGGACCCAAGGACGTGATATAATCTTCGAAACTAAGATTGTCATTTAAATACGGGTGAACGAGGGCTTCTTCCAGCGTCATTCTACGCTTTGGATTCGCAAAACACAAGCGTTGAATAAAATCAGCTGCCACTGGTTCAATGCGATTATCGACGAAACTCTCAAGGCTAAACAAAAACGCACCCCAAGCATGTGTCTTTGGTATCTTAAGATCCTGCCTTTCGGGAAGATCACGGAAAATTATTGCGTAAAAAATGGCTCCCACTGAAAAAGCATCTGCTTGCCTAAAATCAATTACTCCGTAGAAATTCAACCAATATTCGGGTGCTGCGTAAAGCGGTGTTCCCGTTTCTAAATAATCAGTCGAATCAAGCGGAGTAGCATTTCCTAGATCGGCAACAACAGGGATAAAATCACCACTTGCGGTTTTACGTACAAAAATATTATCAGGCTTCAAGTCACGATGTCCATAGCCGCTACGATGAATAGTTAAGACTCCCATGATTATTTGCCTTATAATATCTTTGGGAGACAGGTTTAATTTCCAAAAATTATTAGGCATGTAGTCAACGAGAGCACCTCCTTCGGCGTATTCCAAGACCAGATACGCTCGGTGATCTTCTTCATGAAAGAGAATTGGCCTTATCAAAAAGTGTTCTGCAAATGGTTGACGGTAATATAAGTCCAACAGAACGTTGTATTCAGATTTTAAGGATTTATATCGCGAAGTTTCTTCTCCTTCTTTGTGGTTCTTATCCGCTGCATAATAACGAGGAACAGCTTTCATTACCACTGTGACCGGAGTAGGATTCTTCTTGGTGGTCATTTGAGCCAGAACTACTTGCCCTACAGCACCAGGAACTAAGGGATCACCAGGGACAAACTTCATATCCTTAACTTTTATCACTTCTCCTTTC
>QZWR01000218.1:7440-26482 GCA_004114325.1 Zoophagus insidians | reverse complement strand
GGGCCGCAGTAACGAAAGTCAGAGCTACCTAATCAATATATTATTATTTTTATAGTTCAATAATTGAGCCCTCTGCGCAAAAAGTGCGCAAGAAATGCGCAAAAAGTGCGCAAGAAATGCGCAAGAAATGCGCAAAGAATGCGCAAGAAATAGACCTCTTTTCATTGATTATCAATCAAAAATGGCAAAACAAAAAAAATAGACCAAATATGCGCAAAACCCAATAAAAAGCACGCTAACCTACCCAAAACCTCCACCCACCGAAACGCCAAAAACCCAATCATCAAAACCCCTTATCTTTGCATATTATGGCACTGTTGAAGGATATAATAATATTTTTACTAATAGCGTATATAGCATCCCGTATACTCCGCGTGGTGCTGCCCATATTCCGCATTACATCGGCAGCAAGCAGCCATATGCGCAATATGCAGGAGCAAATGCAGGCCCAGATGAGGGAGCAGGAACGTCAGATGAACCAGAGCCAGGCACAGCCAAATACCCGCCAAAAGCCCAAAGTAGAGAAGGAAGGCGACTACATAGACTATGAAGAGGTAAAATAAGCCCCCGGCCCCTAAAGGGGAGTGCTGGTGAATAGATCTTCATCTTTATGGCTTTATCTCAGCAAGCATAATCACAAGCCCAAATAAAAATTCTTAGCTGAAAACTTGTTCTCCAGCTAAGCCCCTTTAGGGGTTTGGGGTTTAAACACAGTTTCCTCTATTGTCATCCCTTTTTCAAGGTATATGGTTTGAATGCCCAGTTCTTTTGCGGTAGCTATGTGCTGGGGGCTATCGTCTATAAATAAGGTGTGTTCGGGTTTCAGCCCATTATCATCCAGCACCCGCTGAAATATCGCTTTGTCCGGCTTCCTCAGCCCCACCCTGTGCGACAGGTAAACCTTATCAAAAAACACACCCAGGTTGGGTATGCCGCGGTCGCTCATTAGTATACTGTTAAAGGCCTCCTCATGTATCTCGTTGGTATTGCTGAGCAGGAAAAGGTCGTGATAAAGCCGCAGTTGCTGCAATATCTGTAGCCTCCGCACCGGGAAATCAAGCAGCATGGCGTTCCATGCCTTCAGTATTTGTGCTTCGGTAATACCAGCGGGGCCGGCCTTTTGTAGTTCACTTATAAATTCAGCCCGGCCCATGCCGCCTGTTTCAAACTTATCAAACAGATCCGTCTGCCTCAGCTGCGAATACAGCGCCGGGAAATCAGTAATACCTGCGTCTATGAACGCCTGCTCTGTGAGCTTATAGTCTATATTCAGTATCACCCCGCCAAGGTCGAAAATGATATGCCTGATGCCTTCTATCATGGCGCAAAAATAGGGCAAATGGAAATCATCATTCTGAGGGCGAGTTAAGGGTCCTCAAAATACTTAAGGAGCTACATTGCTGCAACTCCTTATGTAGTCAGTTTATTTATTAAGGCTTATTAACTGAATGCTTCTATAACCTTATCAAAAAAGCCTGTACCCTTCTCTGTTTCTGCACTGGCTTCATTATTTATGTTATGCTTTGCCAACCTGGTCAGCGATTCATCGGCCTCTTTTTCTTCTGCGAGAGTTTTGTCTAGTATATCTGCAACTTTCGCTTTGCCTATAGTTCGCGCCAGTTCTGCCAGCCCGCCGTAGGTAGCTATTTCGTAGTGCTCCACTTTCTGTGCTGCAAGTATGAGTCCCACGTCACGGGTCTCTGTGCCCTTATCTGTCTCCTCAATTATGTCATCGCCTTCCTTTGTTATTCCTGCCATGGCCTCACATTTTTTTGCCTGGACCTTTTTACCCATCAGCTCAAAGACGGTTTCAAGGCGGGCAACGTGGCCCTCAGTTACTTTCCGGTGGTCTTCAAAAGCCTGTTTTAGCTTGGCCTCTGTGGCGCTTTTGGCCATTTTAGGCAGCACTTTCAGCAGGTGTTTCTCTGCCCAGTAAATATCTTTCAGCTCCTCGCAAAAAAAGGCTTCTAGCAGTTGGGTGCTAGTTTGCTGCGGTTTAGCAGCATTCACCGATGATTTTTTTGTGGGCATCACTGCCTTTCTGGAAGATGTGGCCCCTTTCTTAGCCGGTGTCACTGACTTCTTTCCTTGTGTTACCGCCTTTTTAGCGGATGCTGCTGCTTTTTTAGCAGGTGCTACGGTTTTCGCCTTAGCCTGCTTTTTTACTAGGCTTACTGCTTTTTTAGTTGTTGCCATGGTTTTTTGTTTTTAAGATTTTTGTTACTACGAAGTAAATAAAATTATTAACGCTAACTAATTTCCAAGCAGTTATTTTATTAACATAAAATTGTTGAAATTGTTAATACCGTTTTTCAATACTTCAACTCAAATTAGCAATATGAAGAAACAAAATATTCAAAAAAAATGCGAAGCTCTGTATATACTAATTTTAAAGGCATTTCGGAAGCATTAAATTTTAAAAAAAATAAAATAACACGTGTTGATTTTGAAAAAATGAAAAATGTATAATCCGAAAATCGAAAAGTACAAGTTTTAAAAACAAAAAGTACATTTTTTAACAACTATTTAAATTGAGTTTAAAAAGCCCTTACATATCATGCAAGGGCTTTTACTATTTAATAGGGAAGTTGGCTGTAATAACCTCTGTTTTGATTTTCTGCCCTTTTTTTGAGTTGCTATTAGCTACAGATACGCCAGATTTTATTTCAATTTGAGACCAGCCCATCTTTTTAGTATATTCTGCTAGTATAGGGCTAGGATAAGAACTAAGTATAAACTTACCTTCAATAGCCGATAATGTCTTTAAAAGCATCTCAAAGTCCTCAACAGTATAGCCGTTATAATGACCGCAATTTGAATTGAAATAAGGTGGGTCGCAATAAAAAAACGAATCCTTTGTATCCCTTGTTTTAATGATTCTAAGCGCATCAGTGCACTCAATTTGAACCGATTGTAGTCTAATTGCATAATCTTCTGTAAAAGCTTGTCTTTTGTTATTTACCTTTGTACTTGTTGTGTGCTTCGAAATGTCATATCCCCAACTATTATCAATTATGGACGCAAAACTTTGAGATGCTAATGTCCAAAAAGCCCAAGCTCTTTTAATCTCTGTAAACATATCTGGATTATTGTATATTACACTAGCCTTTCGGTGTAAATCTCTACTGTGCAAAGTAATTCTAATCTCTGTTTCCAAACTAACAAAGTCATTCTGTACAGTTCTATAAAAATTAATAATTTCCTTATTAGTATCATTTATTACTTCAACAGGAGATTTTAGTTTTTCAAAGAAAATTGCACCACCGCCGAAAAAAGGCTCAGCATAAAGATTATGTGGTGGTATTAATTTTAAAATAGTAGAGGCGAGCTTCTGTTTACCGCCATAGTAAGTGATTGGTGTTTTCATTTTTATATATTGATTAATTGTTTGTATTTTTATGATCTCAGAACTTTTTTAACATAAAAACGCCAAAACGATACAAAGGACATTGTCCCTCAGTATGCGTTTTGGCGCAGTATTAAAAAAGTTCTGAGAAAACTTTTTAAGCTGGGGGACTCTTTTATCCCCCTAATATTATAAATCGAATCTTACTCCATCTAAATTAACATACCCATTGGCATCAACACCAAGCTGAATATTAATTGCGCCTGTTGGATACACCAACAACTGACAAGCATTATTTGGTATTGGACTTGTTTGTCCCGACCAAGCATATACAACAAAAGCTTTTATCTGTGGCGGTCTAGCACCAACAGGCAAAGTAAATGCAGCTAAAGAGGATGGTGTTGAATTATATAAAGTTCCTTTTAATTCAATTTGCCCCAACTGGTTTTTACGCCATTGTGCTGTATTTGAATATCCAGCAAATGGGCTTGGAACACTCCAAGTACCACCCAAACCAGATATATTACTCCAGCCAGTTGCTTGATTAACCACGCAATTAGTAATTTGAATAAACCTTTGCTGTAATGTAACAAAATCAGCTAAATCAATTTCATTCATCCCACCAACTAACGTTTTTAATTCTCCACGTCTAACAATATAAGTAGAATGTGTAGATAGGTCTTCATACGTGACGTCGCCAGCTGTATCTATAGTTTGAGATATATCAATACATACTGGCAATGCTGTTGGCACAGTAGCAGATGGTACATAATACACTTCACTGTTTACAACAATATAACCAGCCGTATAATTAGTATTACCGCCACCACCAGTTGTACCAACAATACCAGATATAATTATAGAATCTAATGATCCGCTTTGAAAAACCGATGCTAAACCTTTTATCGCTTCTGCTAATCCATTTTGTAAAAACTCTAAATCATCCAGCGTTATTGGATGTCCACCTAAAAAACCTGTTTCAAATTTATTCATGTTACTTATTTTAAAATGTTACTATTTTGTATCTGCATCCTGCTAAACGGTAAAAATCAAGTAGTGCTTTCATTACATTGATATCGAAAACTAATGCTGATGGTACATTAACTATGAAATTATACTGTATAGAATATTCCGTTCTCCTTCTCAAATATTTAGCATCTCTTAAATACTGCCACACCAATGGGTTAAGGGCTGGATTAAAATGTATATTATTTGATAATGCTTTATATATTTTATTGTCATGAAAAACAATTTGATTAGTAGTATAATTTATTGATTGTTTCCACTTTCTATGCAAATGCTTAGGCGGCTTTGCTTCCGATAGTCGATATAAATAAATAGGACTAAAAGGAAGTCCATCGGTTATATAAATTTGCCTACTAACTGGGTCAAATTTGTCATTTAAAATAGTTTCCAAATACATCACTTGCCCATTGAATCCTATTTTATAAATGTAGACCTGATATTGTACAAGGAACTCTTGATATATCTGATTAAATGGGCTAATAAGTGCTAGAATCCAATCCAATCTTCTTGTCGTATGAAGAAAAAATGGTAATGATTCTTTAATTATTTTAAGCCAATTTATATTTAGATTAAACATCGTTTAAATAGATTGGTAAGTGATAGTTGAACTTAATGGGTTTGTAACATCGATAATCATATGACCCGCATTTGCTTTATACCTTTCACTGAATACGACAAATGGATTAGTGCCATATCTTGCCGACGCTTGTATTACATAAGCACTTACTACTCCTGTAGCTAATTGAATTTTATCTATTAACTCTGATAATTCGACTGTACCATTGAAATTATAGTTTAAATTTGATAAGTAAGAATCAACAGCGTCCTTTACTGGATAAGTTCCAGGCGTTGTAATTAATTGACCTGTGGAATCAAGAAGTAAAGCGTTGTAATTTACTTTTAAATAGAATCTTGCCTCGTCAGGGTCATCACTAATTATGTTTACTGTAATTCCTGCGGGTTTAATTTGAGCAATATATGCATCGAATGCAGCTTTTTCTAAAACACTTAGTTTTGTAGGAATCGTTCCTACCAATTTAGCGACCTTAAGATTAACAATATTACCGTTCTCTTCGCTGGCAGCTCGTTTAACAATTTGGTTAATGGTAGTAATAGAAGCATATTGCCATTCATTATTTTGATAAACTAAATTATCTCCGTATTGAAATGCAAAAGATTTATCTACATACCAAGGAAGAGTGCCAAAACGTGATCGCTTCGATAAAGCTTCGAATGCTAAAAGCGCTAAGTCGAAAACAATATCTAAAGCATACGCACACGCCGCTACTGCCCATACCCATAAACGCCAACGAGCTACACGGCTATTAGTAGTTACATCCGTTAAAAGTGTTTGTGCGGTGTCAATATTTGGTTGAAGCCCATTTAAACTACTCATTGTATTTTTTTGAGTAATGATGTAGTCGTACCAATAATTTATTGTGCGTGCCATAGTTTTATAATTATAATTCTGTAACTGAAAAAAAAGTGTTCCACATTTGGTCAGGAGTAGTGACGTTTGTTTTAACAACAGCTAAAAAGTAAACGTCATTAGTCCAATCTATTGTAATTGTCAACTCACCTGATGCAATTACATCATCTGTACCGCTTGCTGTACTTTGCAGCGTATGAAGATTAAAAGAACCTGCTTGAATAGGAATATTTCTACTTAATCCTAAATAACCAAAAGTGTTATTCCCAGATGTATTTATGGAGCCTAACAATGTAGCTCCTGCAAAATTTGAAGTCGTATTTACATATAATGCAGCTGTACAAAATGAAGTATTTCCAGACTTTCTATTTTTAGATTTAATTGATAAGCCTTTTCCAACCACGGCAGGGTTAAAAGTATTAGCATCAATTTTTATAAATTTAGAAACAGTATTTGTATTTGTAGCAGAAACAGTTCCTAAAGTTCCATCTACATAAGAAAACTTTTTAGGTTGATAAAAAGCTACCAAATAATCTACTATAGATTTTACAACAGGAAACAAAGTTGTAGATGCTGTATTTCCTGTAAATGTGGTCACTTTATTACTAGAATCTTCTTTTCCATTCCAGTTTGTTTTATCAGAATCAGTTACAAACCTATGCGTGGTATCTTCTGAAACATCTGTTGCGGGGATATGAGAAACACTTGTTAAATCTTTGTTACCATCAACTTTTAAATATTCGCCAGCAGTTGTAGAAGATAATCTCGGAGGCGTTGTAAAAGTAATTTTAGCGGAAAAAGTTTGAGCCTGTGTTTTTAAATAAGTCCAAAAATTATTTACTTTTAACGATGTAACTGACTTTGTATTATCTGTTCCTGTTATCAATTCAGCATCAGTAGCATAAGATGTGTAACCATTAGTGGTTTCAGTTGCCCTCTCAATGTTTCCTTGAATAATATAGAACTGTGTTCCGACAGCAGCTTGCGTTCCACCAATAGAGCCTCCTATCTGTACGCAAACAATTTCATCATATACATCAACATTTATACCTGATGCCCCTCCAATTTTACCTGCAACCGTTACTTCCCATCTGTCAGAATGATTTGATGGTGGATAGTTTGGGTTTGCAGAACAGTCAATTGCACCACGGTTTCCACCAGCAGACGATACATAAGTATCAAACTGTATTTTAGTGATTGGTTCCTGTGGGTTTATAGCATCCTTTAAATTGATTATTGTATTTGAATTAGCATTTATGTCTCCACTAATTGAATTACCTTCAGCTCGTGCTTGTTCTAATGTAACTTCGTGTGGGTTTGCTGTATCAAGTTTATGGGAGTCAATGTCTGATTGAGCTGCTGCAACATCTCCAACAGTGGCAATACCAGCACCATCAAAAAACACATTGCAACCATTAGCTATAGCTTGTTGTAAATCGCCTTGTATTGCGCCTGAATTTATCGTAAGTAGTTCTTTACGAACAAAGATCGAAGCGCTTGAATATCTAAAAAACTCAACGCCATAATTATTTACAACGGAATCGTTGGGTAAGAAACTTTCCGTAAAAATAAATTTACCAGTTGAACTTTGAGCAAATGGATATCCTACAACGACTCCACCTGAAGTAAGGTATTCTTGAATATACCTCATTCTGACTGTTCCAGAAAAAGCCTGAAAATCATAATCTAAAAAAAATGGGTTTCCAAGTATATGGTCGTGTCCGCTATTATTATTAAAACTATCTCCCGCAAAAAATGCATAAATTAACCCTAAAGGGTCTTGAATGTAAGCTTTTGAACTATTTAAAAATCCTCCTCCTGCTAAATATGTATTAGGGGGTAGTGTAAAATAACATACTCCGTTATCAAATGATACGTTAGTTGGTAAAGCACTAAAAAAAGTATTGATATATGATTTAGCTGTTGATAAATCAGTAAAATGAGAGCCCTCTAAATCTACTATTTTGATTAATCCTAATTTTTGACCAGCATATGGAAGATCGTTCCACGCTGTTAAACCATCGCATATTTTATACTTAGGATTTGTAGTAAGCTCATCCGTTTCAATTCCAAACCAGCGTTCTGGTAATACTATATTGGAAGCAGAAAAATTGGCAGCCGTATCATAAACAACTTCCAAAGCGTAATCGTTTATAATATCAATAACAGCATTAATCTTTGCTCTACTGCTATTACCTGATTCACCATTATTAATTTGCCCTATCATCTTAGTCTATCCAAAGCTTGTTAATTATCCAATAACCATTGTCATTCCATATACCACCCTCTAAAATCCAAACTACATATGGCACATCAACAGCGGTACTTGGTTTTATTCTTTTTTTGCTGAAATAATCAAAAATTGATTTATTCATCGTTTCAGCAGTAATTATTAATTCAGTTCCAGCAGCAATACTATTTTCAAAATTGCATTTAGTTGGATTATCAATCATTAGTTGTTTAACGCCTTCAAAACTGCCATACTCTTGTATAGCTAAGTCCCAAACGCTTTGATTATTTCCTACTAGTATTCTTCTCATTACATATCAATGTCAATAGTTCCATTATTGAAATTTATTTCTTTCGGGAACTTGTTATCTCTGTTTAAATGCAGCTTAATTTCTTGTTTCATTTGTGTTGGCGATGTATGGCTGTTAATCATTCTGATTAATGTTGGTCCAAGTATCACATCGCTTTTCAAATCTCCTGTGTTTAACTGTAAAATAATATTACAGTCATCTAATGTTCCATCGCCAATAGCAAAGTCTCCTCCTTCTATTTTATCCTCATTATCAGAATCTAATAATATGTCTACGTTATCCGTTGCCATGTAATACTTTTGCGTTGCTTATATAATCCTGATCTGTTCTAGGACTCACATTTTCAGTTGTCACGTTTGCGGTATCTGGAGGCGTTGTTCCTGTACTTCCTGATATTGTTCCGCCCGTGTGAACATGAGCCCCATAAAGCGTTAAATGGGCGTTAAAATTGGTCTGTAGTGTGTCATATGCATCCTCCACACGTTTTAATCTTTCTGCAATTTTTTCTGTTAATCCAATGCCGCCATTTACATTGCCCATTATTTCAATTTTATCTGTCTCCTTCACATAAATAACAGCTCCATTTGTTTTACTATTATCTATAAAAGCTACTAATACATCCGTATCAGGTTTAGGATAAACAATCACTCCACTTTTATCAAAGCCCAATAAAATATCTTCTATTTCTAAATCATCAATTTTAACTTTACACATCTGATCAGTAACTGAAACAACAGTGCACCATGTTGTATTTAGAGGTATCAATCCCTCTATCATCGACATAATTGCTTTTCTTATTTCATCTTTACCCATTTGCTGCTTGTGGTCCTAATTTTGATACTCTTCGATATGCTCCACTTGTATTACAAGTCACTACAGTTCCATCAACGTAATAATTTCCAGTCCTATCTTCATTTTCATAGTTTACAATTTCAGCAGTAAACCCATGTCTTACGTATGGTATTCCAAAACCTGTTAATGTGCCTGACAATCCATCTACCTTTAATCTATCTAATTCAAGTTTTGCTCTATTTTCTAAATCAGTTTTACTTTTTACATTAGTACAAACTAGTTTTTGTTCCTGTCCATCGTCATCGCCAACCGTTGCTTTTAATTTTGTACCATCAGACTGGAAACTGGTCATTGTAACCTTTAATCTGATATCTTCTTTTCTCCTGTATTTTAAATCATTTTGAATGATGTTTAAACCAAATACATATTTCACTTTGTCGGTTTCTGGATTGTCCTGGTATATTTTTCCACTCACTAAAGTGTCGCCAACAAAGTAGCTGTATATACCCATCTTATCCTTTAATTCCTGTAATGCTTGCGACACCGTAAAGTCTTTAAATAGTACGCTGCCTATTTCCATATCAGCTGCATCTATTTTAAAATTACTTGGAACAATATCCTTCAGTAATTTTTCAAGCTTCACGTTTTTATACGAGCAATGACATTTTGTTCTTTTCAAAACATACATGTTATCCTCGCATTTAATCATTACAGGGAGGTCGTCGAGTACCTCGGAGATAAAACCCTTAAACTCCTCTTGGTACTCGCCGTTATACCCCCCTTTAATAATCACAGGGTCACCTGCTTTCAATAATTCAAAGACTCTTTTTTCTTGTTCAAAGTATAGTGCTTTTGCAAGTACTATCTCTGCTGTATCTGTTAAGTTTTGCCAGCTGCTATCAACCTTAAAACTAGAAGCACTCTTTAATACCTTTGCGGCACGACCTCTATTTTCAGGAAATGAAACTTCTATGTTAACTGCCAGATACATTCTTAATTTTTTTTGCCAACCACTTTAAACTAATGGATACTAAAAAACTCACTACAGCTCCAACAATAGCCAATACAATAGTTTTAGCTACATCTTGACTATGAATATTAGCTAATATTGTTAATGTTGTTCCTGTTGCAGTTCCTATGGCTGTTGTGTGGTGTGATATTGCGTCCATTATAAGTCAACTAATTCTATTGGTTCTACACTTCTTAATCTCATTTCGTAAGGTTTTACTACTTCAATATTTGAATTTCTTGAATCAGGAAACGATATTCCAAGCAGTGCAACCTTATGTATATTTCTTACTTCAAATCCTCGTCCTTTAACACTAATCGCATCACTTAATCCTTCCCATTCTAAAAGCTCACGCTCTTGCTGCTCAACTGTACTTTCTCCAGATATTAAAGCCTTATCATTTTTAATAATAAATCCTTGTATCCTAATTTCCCAAGGCTCAAAACCATACTCTTCAATTACGCTTCCATTCTGTCCACTCATAAAAGTTTCTGTGGTTCTTTTCGAACGACTGAAACTCGCTACACTTGTAAAAGGTAACCAAGTACCTTTCATTAGCTTTTTACTAATACGACCGTTACGACGTATGTTGTATTCATAATCGCCCACAAAACCCATAGGAAACTGTACTGGCGTTCCTAGGTTACTTGTCAGCTGATCAGGGTCGGTTTCTTGTCCCACCTGAATAGCATATGCAGGATTATAGTTTTTTGCCTCCTCCTGATTAATCTTATACGTTTTAATCAGTATGGGCGATAAGCCAAAGACCTGTGTAAATAATGTAGATATGGGTATTTGAATTTGCATTATGCGCCAATTGTTACTAAACCATCTCTACCACTATCTACTATAATATCTGTTAATTTTCTTTTTAATTTACCGTCGTCCATATCGTCTGTTTTTTTGATATTGATTGTGATATATAAATTTTGTGTTAAGCTTCTTGAACCCGAAATACCTGAACCGCTAACGCCTGATGATGTTGTACCTGATGATGCAGCGCCTCCGTTTACTTTATCTAATAGACTCACGGTTTTCTCTTTACCGTTTTTATCTTTAGCAACAATTTTATTTTGAGGATTTCCACTAGCAAGTTTTTCTAATTCAGATTGTATTTTAACCTGATAGGTGTTTCTTGCTAATCCTATATCATTAGATTCTCCAGCTTTGTATGCACCATATTTATTATTAGCCATTTCCATTGACTTATTAGCCAATGCCATAGTATTTGCATGTTTCTGAAATGCTTTTGTTTCATCAACTCCTCCAAAGAAATTTGCCCACCAATCTTTTGATAATATATTTTTCATTTCTCTTGCCCAGTGCATTAATCCTTGTAAAATATTATCAATAACAGGGATAATATAATCACCCAATCCAACCCCAATAGATTTTAATTCATCGCCAATATCTCCCCAAGTACGAGCTGTATTTGCAGTAGCTGCTAATTGTTTATCGGTTTCGCCTAATGCGTGGTTCACATCACCCATAATGCTTTTAAACTTTTCGCCATCTGATGTAAGCACGCTAAATGCACTACGAGCTTGAGCATCGTTTAATCCTATGTCTATTAAAAATTGTGTCTTTTTACGGTCGCTTAATCCAGCTAATTTTGCAGTTAATTCAGTAAACACCGTTGTAATGTCTCGACGCATACCCTTTTCATTAAAAAGCTTAATTCCTTTGCTTTCTAAACCTTTCATTACATCCTTTTTCTGTAATGCAGTAAAAGCGTTTTGTAACAACATAGCACTATCAGCAGCGCTATTACCTTTAGCTGTCATATAAGAAAATAAACCAGCTACATCTTTAAATCCAACATGTAAACTATTACCAGCGGCAACTAGTCCGGGTACATACTGAGCAAAATCTTTAAACTCTCCTGCTCCAACTGCTTTTGCTTTTAATAGGGTATCCATTACTTCATTAGCAGTTGTATTTTGAGCGCCAACAGCCGACAATGTTTGTGCCAATGCACCAGCAACTGTATCAATATCAGTCATGCCAGCTTTAGCGCCTTTAACGGATGTTTCTAAAACATCTAACGAAAGGTTTACATCATTGGTTTGGCTTAAAATCTTTTCGTATGCCGTTGGCATTAACTCAAAGTTTCCACCACTATGGCTGCCGATATCAATTAATCGGTCTTTTAATTTTCCTAAAGTTTCCTGTGGTAATTGGGCTGTGGCATTAATTTTAGCCATGCCTTTTTCATAATCCAGAGAAAGCGTAGTTGTGGCTGTACCAATTGCAATGGCAGCACCAGCCGCTAACATATATGGATTGGTAGCTAAACTTAGCATACCTCCAATGCCAGGAATCTGAGAACCCATTGACGCAATACCGCCCTTAAACTCTTGCCACTTAGATGGCGCAGAAACTTTGTTTAAACGCTCCATCTCATGGCGTGTTTTATCAATCATTTTCTGATAAGCTTGAATGTGCTTAACGTTAAATGCGGCTTCTTGTCGTTTCTTTAAATTATCTAGTAAATTGTCAAGCTGAGAGTAGTTTCTTTTGAAATCTCTACCCATTGTATTTGACATTTGGGTGAGCTTATTAAGCCCACCCTGAACGCCTACAATTTTAGTTTGAGTGCCAGTGGCTAAATCCATAAGCTTTTTCATCGGACCTAAAACAAGGTCTTTAAGTCTAAGCTCCCACTGTGTTGTTTTGTCACTCATTGTCTTCTGTGCCGATAAATATGTCGGCTAATGCTTGTTTGGCAATTGATAAATAAAATTTACGGTCAAAGTTTCTGATGAATAAAAACTCATTGTATAGCTTTTTAAATTCGCTATCATTTAAGTTTTCAGGATTGGTAACACCCATTTTATGCTTTAAAACAATGCAAGCTTTTTGGTGTTCCGTGTACTCATCACCCTCAATAGCTTGTTCGAGGGTTAAAGCTCCTTTTCTTCTGTCTCCAGTTTTTCAAATAACTCTGTAATGCGTTCAAATACGGTGTTACGGATATCGTCGTCAGTATCAATTAATGTTTTATCACCAGCTAATACACAACTATTTCTCAACACTTCACGCATCTTATGTGGTTTTTGATCGTTCACATATTTGCCAATCATATCCATCATTGATAATGTTGGACGACCAATAACAAACTGATGCTTGCTACCATCTTTTTTAGCAACCGTAATTAATTTTACTACCTTATGTTTGTCTTTCCACTCATCAATAGGATGGTCGGATAGTTGAACTAATGTATTCTCTAATTTTGGCTTTGTTTCTTCGGTTTTTTTCATTGCTTCGGTTTTTTTAAGGGTTAATTATTGTTAGGAGTTCCAATCAATGTGAGAGATTAATAAATCGAATTTTGTTACGATTTTACCGTCTCCTTGTTTAATTTCACGTCCATTATTTTTAAATGATGCGTTACGTAGGATATCTTTTACCAACATGCCTGTATAGTCATATTCGATAGAAATATCCGTTGGTGGAATATCCTGAATACGAATGCCAGGAGGCAATACTTTTTGAATGGCAACTACCTCTTCAGAATACAAGTTGATACTTGCCTTTGCTTTGTAATTACCTTCACTTTGACCGATTGGATATTTTCCACCGCCGTACTCATTATCTTTATCCTGCTCATCATCGTAGGAAATTTCTGCAATAGCTTCAACATCTCTACCATAAAGAGTTAAGATGATTTTACTCCAGCCGATAATTTTACCGAATTTGTTGATGATGGTTGGTGTTACTTGTGGCATTTTAAATAGTATTTAAATGTTATTAATTGATGCTAAATCCTAAATTTCCTGTAATCTCGCGAGCATAACCGTAAGGTTTAACCGTCATGCCTACTACAACTTTTGATGTTCCATATACATCCTGATCAGGATTAATGAAAATGTTTGTTTTTAAACAGTGGCGGTTGGTTACTAATGAGCCTAAACCATCTCTGGTATTATTCACATCTAAAGACCATGCAGTAATTGTGGTTGATTTAAGCTTTCCAGCGTCGTCAATTTCAACAGTTGAGTTAATCTTAGGAGTTAATTTTTTAACCGCTAAGCGAGCAGCTTTACCCCAAACTCTTACATTTGGCGACCAAGCAAAATCACTTGTTAAAGCTGTACAAGTTGGCGAACCAGAAATAAATACACCTGTATAAGCTGGATACATATCAGCAAACACATAGCCATAATCTTTTAATAATTTTACTTCAGCTGCTGTTAAATCCTTAGTTTGAACACCAGATGAAATACCAACTTTTAAAAACAAACCATCAGCTAAGCTATTGATAGGATAATCAGATACCGCTTTATTTGGATTGTTTTCGCATTGTAACGAGCCCAAATCCTCCTCAGCTCTACGAACACCTATGTCTCCTAAAATAGTTCCAACAGCAGCATGTTTAGCGTATAAAGCATCTAATGCTGCTACATCTGGGTCTTGTAGAATTGTTACTTGAACATTACCAGAAGCTAAGGTTCTTAAATCTTTAATGGCGCTTAACGTGCCATTAACCTGACGACCTTCGATTAAGATGGTATCAATGAAGCAGTTTTGTAATGCAAAGGCATCTACTAATTGCTGAGCTTTTGGTACTGCATTAATTACATCAGCATCTAAGCCAGTAGTTAATGTTGGTGTGTATCCAGTTGCTGGATTTAAAACAACTCCAATAGATTTGACTGTTTTTAAACTCTCAGTAATAACTTTCTTAACGTGGTTGTTTGCGATATCACACATTGCCGCCATTGTGGTGCCTTGTGCTACAACGTTTAACCATAACACACCGTTAGGGTTACGACGATAGAACTCATCGATATGGTAGCGAATTAATACTTTGTTGGCAATATCGTAAGCCGCTGTAAACCCTAAAGTATCAGCATCCGTTTTTTGGATTAACTTAACTACTGTTCCTAAAGTTGGATATCCAGCAGTTACAACACCTCCAAGACATAAACCGTGAATATTATCGTCGCTTAATGCTTTACCTCCTAAAGCACCATCAAGCTTATTTATTACTGGACCTGTAAACATCGTTTATTATTTTTTAGGTAATTATTTCTTTTTTGCTTTAGCGGCTTTATCAGCAGCTTCTTTTGCTTCTTGTGCTTCCTTTTCTGCCAACTCCTTTTCAGCAGCTTCCTTTTCAGCTAGCTCCTTTTCAGCAGCTTCTTTTTCTGCTTGTTCTTTTTCAGCAGCTTCCTTTTCAGCAGCTTCTTTTTCACGAGCCGCCTCTTCAGCAGCTAATTGCTCCGCTAAGGCATTCTGTAAATCCTCCATATTTTTGGATTCAAAATCAGCACGAGAAATAGTAGCAATTTGTTGGTGTGTTCTGCGAGCATGTAATTCAGCTGCATTTTTATTAGCAGCTAAAAAGCAATTACCATCGGGTGTTACATGAAATTCTTTTGCTTCTGGATTAGAAACAAATGCAGCTGCAACGGCTGCAAATAATGCTTGTTGTTTTTTTAAATCAGACATGCTGTTATGTTTAAATAGGTTTGTAATAAAGTTTAATTAAGCGAAAAGCGATATAGAGGATTATCAATAAATAAAACGCTGCTCCTGACCATGCAAAAAAGCGAATCCACTTTGGGGTATATTGAACTTCTATCGTTTTGGTTGTAGATTGTATATCCTGCTTTTTTGAGTTTTCGGTATAAAGCTTTTGTATAAGCCGTTCCTTTTCCTGTATTTTCAACTCCTGTTCTTTGCATAAACACTTTACTGACACTCGACCTTTTTTTATTGATACTGAGCTTTGAGAGCGTGGCGTTACTGTTATAATTTCGGGTAATGAGATATCGCCATTCGTATCTATCAATACCATTGCTTGGATAGTTGAACTGTCCGCAGGAACATGAATCGTTGTATCTTTGAATGATACTGAATCCTTCTCCACTAATTTGGTACTCGTAACTTCCGTAGTTTTCTGCGTTGATTGCAATAGTTTCCGATTGCAAGAAAACAGTGTCAACATGATCAGTAATGGAAATAGTTTTTTCATGGGGTTCAGGGTTTTTAAATGTTTTTACTTTTGCTTCACAAGCCAGCGCTAGTGACATTCCGATTAATAGGATGCTAAATTTTTTCATGTTGTTTGATATATGGGGTTATGTAATTGGTTACTTTGTAAACTTTGTTTTTTGACCGTTTATACTTATGTACTCCTGAGCCATCTCTACTACCATCTAAGCCTGTATTACCTTCTATGGTTATAAAATAGTTATTCGTTTCTTCAACTATAAATCCTACATGACCGACTCGTGAAATAGATGGATAAAAGAGTGTAAAGCAGTCTCCTGGACTAATGGGTTTGGCTAAGCGTTTTTTTACTAAATCCTGACTCCAAACAACATAAGGTTGCAATGAGAAATTGGGAGACCAGCCACTCTTTGGATTTGGTGGAGAGGTAACACCAACCGCATTTAAATTCCAACTCGTAAATGCAGCACACCACGAATCACCTTTGTATCTGTTAACAAATGTGAGATACTTTTCTACATCAACACCATCGTTTTTGCCTGTGAGCTCTCTAACATGTAATTGTTTATGGAGTGTATCAACTAATTGTTTACGTATTTGTAATTCATTAATGGGCGTCGCACCTCTGGCACTTGTCAGCCATATCATTCCAAAAAAGAAGCAGAGATAAAATAATATACTGTATCCTTCTTTGTCGCCAGTTTCTCGTGTAGAAAAGTTATGGTAAAATTCCTTAAACGAAAAGTATGCAGAAGGGAAAACAACTCTTAACAATAATAGGCTGGCGCTAGTAATCCATACCATTTGCCAAAAGCTAAATAAAAAGCTTTCTAGCTGGCTGCCTTTATCAAATAAAGCAGACTCAGGAAAATAAACACAAAGTGCCCAGCGTAATGCTTCCATTACAACGAACATCAGGGGTATAAATAATAATTCTTGTTTCAATATTTTGAACATGTTAGTGTTTTTTAAGGTTTGTTTTAGAAGTTCCCCTTTCAGGTTGAAAGGGGAACATTCATCTATTCATTCAGGGGTGTGGTTTAATACTATGGCACGTACGTGTCAACGATACCTCCTACACCAATTGTGGTGATTGGATTTACGATACCGTATTGACGAGTACCAAATAAAGACTGACGATTGATTGGGTCTTGAGCTGCATCACTATAATACACACCTGTTGAACCTAAAGCTCTCATTGCATTTACAGTGCTGTAGAATATTGAGAAGTTTACATCAGTTCCAGCTGCTGCCGCTCCAAATGCTTTTTTAGCATAAGTAGTTCCTACAAATTTAGGAGCGTGTAAGGTTTCATAAATTTGGAAGCCGTAAATGTTTTTAATCAACTTACCAGTTTCTGTATTGTAATAACGGTCACGGAAGGATTGATCTACCTCTAATAAATCATTTACGTGTTGTGCGCAAATTGGTAAAACACGGCTTTCAACAGGAATTTCTAATGTGTCGCATGCAGCTTTTAAAGCTAACATATCTGCAACAATTAATTTTTTACGATTAGCAACCGTTGCACCTGTTGTTTTAATTACAGGACGATTAGTTACAGATGCATTAATTGGTGCTAACGACCAAGCGCCTAATTTTAAATAGTTACGCATTAATGCTTCTTTATGTTGCTTCATAACAGACGATTTTTTGTCGTATGCTAATGCACGAAGTTCATCATCTGTAATAATTGTATTCGTAGTTTCTAATTTATTTAAAGAAACTGGGATACCAACATCAGTGCGTTGTGCTGATGCAATTGGATATACCGTATTATCAATTAATACTGTAGGGTCTGCGCCTATTTCTGTAAAGTTAATAACGTCGTTATTTACTTTATCGTCATAAGACTGGATAGGTTGCAAGAAACCTGCATCCATATCTTTAAATTGTTTGCGTAATTCTGCTATAATTACTGATTGAAGTGCTACTGACATCGTATTTGTTTTTTAGTTATTACTGATTAAATTGCTTGACCGTAATGAGCTTTAAATAATTCTTTGAATTTTGTCTCATCATTAGTAGCTAATGCCTCTAATGCTTTAGGGTCTTTTTCTTGGTAATCTGCATAAGTCCAAGCACTTTTATCAACACTTGAACCAGCAGTATTTGTAATTTCAGCAGAGAACTTTATCATTGCTGGCATAGTATCTAATGCCGCTTTTGCTTCAGTAAAATCAGCTAACAACTGTTTTTTCCAAAATGGATGTTGTGCCGCAGTAATACGTTTTGCATCTGTATGCAGTTTTAATTCTGCATCAACCGCTTTTTCTTGAGTATCTTTTTGCAAATCATTTAATTTTTTTTGCAAATCATCAGCTTTAGCTGCTTTAGTTTTTAAACCCTCTATGTGTGCTAATACTTCTGTATCAGAAGCTGTGGCAACTAATGCCAACGCAGTAATTAATAATTGTTTCATTTGTTTATCTAGGTTATGTGTGTCGATTGATTGTACAGCGCTAGCTGTAATTGATGGCGCATTTTTAAACGCCTTTAATGCTAAAACATCCTGTTCTGTAATATCTGCTTCGCCTTCTACTGCGTCAACAAAACCAAGTGTTTTAGCTTCATTAGCATTCATCCAGTAATCCTGAACCCACATGCTTTCGATTTTTTGAACCGACAAGCCTGTTTTAGCTGCGTAAGCTTTTGAATATTCAGCTTCTAAATTTTCAAGTAATTTTAAATCAGCTTTAATCTGATCTGTGTTACCTTCTGTTCCTAACATTGGTTTGTGGAACATGTAGTTAGTATTAGCGGCTGCTGTTACTTTAGTACATTTACTTGCAATGTATGTTGCAGCACTCGCACATACAGCGCCTAAACGTGCATGTGTAGTTCCAGTAAATCTTAAAATCTCATTTGAAATTTCAGCAGCTTGAAAACAATCGCCTCCTGGACAATTGAGATAAATATCAGCGTTTACATAACCTTGATTT
>QZWR01000217.1:0-26562 GCA_004114325.1 Zoophagus insidians | reverse complement strand
GAGGTGCCTTACAGCGAGACGCTCTCAATGGGTTGCGAAAAGAAAGGCGAGCTTGAGCACCGCTATAGTTTCGACGCATGGGAGAGTTACTTGTTGTGTAAACTGGGAGAGAAATCCGCCTGTATGTTCACTCGTTGCCCTTCCCAGAATTGCAATTGCGTCGTCTCCCCGCGTGTGTGGCGATTAGTGTTCAATCACGCGATCAATTCCCCGTACAAGTCTTATGAACAAAAAACCGCAATTAAAGAAGGATTAGCGAGATACGAACGGTTTCTTTCCTCCAACTATGTAGATATCAATCGTCAAATCAAGTGGTGTCCAGCCCCCCAATGCGGCTACGCAGTCCGCGCACTCGGACCTTGCCGAGAAGTAACCTGTGATCACTGCCATTACAGCTTTTGCTTTAGATGCATGCAAAATGCCCATGCTCCGCTCAGCTGCAAAGGCTTAGAGTTTTGGAATGCAAAATGTGCGGATGAGTCTGAGACTGCGAATTGGTTCATCGCCAACACGAAGAAGTGCCCCAATTGCCAAACGCACATTGAGAAGAATCATGGCTGTAATCACATGAAATGTCAAATATGCCATCTTGACTTTTGCTGGATTTGTATGGGCAAGTGGTCCGATCACGGTGCGAACACTGGAGGCTATTATGCGTGCAACAAGTATGATCCAAACAAGTCCACCAAGAAAGAGGAGCAAGTCAACAATGCCAAGAGAGAGTTAGATCGATACATTCACTATTACACTCGATTTCAAGGTCATGACCAAGCCGGGAAATTCGCTGCCAAACAACGCGCGGAAGCCGAGTCTCGGATGACCGAGCTTCAAAAGAAAGGGGGCAAGGGTTGGATCGATGTCCAATTCATCATGGAAGCTGTCGAGCAGGTTATTGAGTGCCGTAGGGTTCTCAAATATACCTATGCGTATGCTTTTCAACTTCCTGAAGGCTCCAGAAAAACTTTATTTGAGTACAATCAAAGTATGCTAGAAGCGAACACGGAGAAACTGTCCGAGCTCTCGGAAATGAACGTGGAGAAAGTCGACCGAACCGAAGTGATCAACTACACAAAGGTCACTGCGCAATTTCTAAAATCGTTATTGGATGAGGTGTACAGAGAGGAAGTGGAAGGCTTTGGCATTTGAGCTTTGATCTATATTTAATTAAAGAAACTCCGAAGTTTGATTCGTTACATATATGAGACTGTTTTTGAGAATAGAGCCATACAAAAAACACTAGTTGTCGGTTTGAGATAAAATATGTATGGGTGTTGTGTTTATTTACTGAACAAAATCATCAAGCCTTGTACTGAGGTGCAACCATCTTGGCGATAGTTTGGAGTTGGATGTTTGAAGTTCCTTCGTAAATCGAACCAATGATGGCGTCTCGGTAGAATTTCTCCTGAGGCATGTCTTTGGTAAAGCCGACTCCTCCCATGAGCTCCACGCATGTCGTGGAAACAGACTTGGCCACTTGAGAAGCAAAGTACTTGGCCATCGCGGCTTCTTTCACGAACGGAGCTTTACTCTCTTTCAATCTTGCGGCATTCAAGGTTAAGTTACGCGCAGCTTCGATATCGATAGCCATTTGAGCGATTTGGAATTGGACTCCCTGGAACTCAACGAGGGGCTTTCCGAATTGCTTTCTCTCATGGAGGTATGGAATGGTAGCATCGAAAGCACCTTGGGCAATACCGACCATTTGAGAGGCAATACCGATACGACCCTCGTTCAAAATCTCGATGGCGTACTTGTACCCCTTTCCGATTTCTCCAAGGACATTGGAGCGTGGAACAATGACATCGGTGAAGGTGATTGGGGTAGTGCTGGAAGCGCGGATACCCAGTTTGTCTTCACTGGGGTGAGTCTCCAGACCCTTCATTCCACGTTCTAACACAAAGGTGGTGATTCCCTTATGACCCTTGGAAGGGTCGAGGTTCGCCATCACGACGAAGATATCGGCTTCCCCTCCGTTGGTGATCCACAGCTTGGAGCCATTGATTCTAAACCCTTCCTTCCCCAAATCTTCAGCGCGAGTTTTCAAAGCAAATGCATCTGATCCCGAGGAAGGCTCAGATAAGCAAAAACATCCGACGGAGCTCTTGGCTAACTTTGGAAGGAAGCGTTGCTTCACCTCTTCAGATGCATAAAAGGTAAACATGTTGTTCACCAGGGTGTTTTGAACGTCGCAGCAAACGGAAACAGAAGGATCGACCTTGGCAAGTTCTTCAATAGCGAGGATTGCGGAGGTGAACGACATTCCCGCACCTCCAAGTGCTTCAGGCGTCTCGATTCCCATAAATCCTTGTTCGAAGAGGCCTTTAATTACTTTAGGGTCCTAGCATGACGAGCGTTAGGACAACTGGTGACTCCCTTACTTCATAAAACAAACATACCATCTTCTTTTCCTGGTCCATTTTACGAACCAAGGGTTTAACTTCAGCTTCAGCCCATCTCTTGGCAGCATCTTTCAACATCTGCTCCTCTTCAGTGAAAACACCGAGTGCAGATCGAGCAGTTGAGAATAATCTGTGGGAAGTACCGAGATGTCTATGGATTCGCATCATTTTTTGACTTGATGGTTGTGTGTTTGCTCTTGAGAGAGTGATTTCACACTCACATTTCTTTTTTTTGCATTGAAACAGGATTTCAGAAATCTCAAATTCGCTCGATGGTGACTTGCCTTGTCGAATGTTGATCCTTGTCACTCTACTTGGTACCTTATTCTGGAGCAAACGCAGATTTTTTGACGTTGAGTGGTGACAAGTTGTCAGATAATTGGGATTGTAGAGCAATGGCATTCCCATTTTTTTCCTTTAGTTCGATTCTTTTTCCTCTCGCTCCTCGGTCCCTACGAAATCATTGAAGAAAGAAGAACGACATTTGGGCGAAAAACCTGAAGTCGGAAGCAGTTTTTTCCTGTTTCTCCAATTCAAAGAGACATGTCAAAGTCTGAGAATCTCTTTGAAAGCGTCATCAACACTTTCGATCTTCGATGGACATTGTTGAGAGCCTGCTGCAAACAGTTCACGACCCGGACATTCCCCAGATAGAGAAGGAAGCAGCAATTAGCTTCCTTGTGACCTGGTCAGACCATGAAGGGGAAGCCGACGATGAAAATGCAAAATTGAGTCTGGACGTGACAACCAAAAGTGTCCTGAACTCGTTCCTTGATCAGGCAAGTAGCTCAACTGAAAAAGAGATTGCTCTGGATATCTTGAAAGATTCTCTTTTAGCCCTTTGCATAGAGAGTCCCCAAATCGACGACAGCCGATTATTTGAGAGGACTTTGCAGTCTGTGTGTCAGGCGACTCTCAACCTCATCAAAAAATATCTGGATCGAGAGACAATTTCGCTCGCTGAGAGTTTTGGTGATAAACTGCTCACCTTGGCGAAAGAAAATGAGTTTAAAAGAATGATATTCCAAACACCGGGATTGATTCCAGAGTTATTTGCGATATTTCAACTCCCAGTTCCAAGTGACAAGTCCTCTTGTGAACTTAAGGGCTCAATCGCCGGTATTTTCATGGCTTTATCATGCAATGAAGAGAATCAACTTGCTTTTTTTGACACATATCGTGTGGTCCTCGATCAACTAAATCAAGCTTCAAGGTTGGGCGAAAACACCGAGATTCGTTGTTGGTCCTTGGGTTTCTGCATGAACCTGTCTTCGAATTCACTCGTCAAACCCTATTTGATGGAAATGAACGCATTCGTCCCTCGGCTTGCTGATCTCGTGGTCCGTGGAGAAAGCCACTTTACAAAACTCTATGCAATAACGACTCTTGCAAACTTGGCGTGTCATAGCGGGCCTCTGATATCCTCGCCCTTGATCATAGATTCACTGTTGTTCCTCGTGTTTCATGAAATTGAAAATGATGACCTCAAAAATACCGCTGTGAGGTGTCTCAAATCGCTCAGGCATAAGGATTCAGGAGTAAAACAATGGTATCAAATTTACAAGGATCGGGCTCGCTGTAGCGAGAATGGGATGCCGATGCTGCACCTTCAACTTCGGTTTGTTGAGCACGCGTTGGTGTTCCAGAAATTCTTTACACCAAAGTATTCCCAAGCACTGTTCAAAAGCTTGGTGCATCTCTTGGATCACGGCGGTTCTGAAGGCACCAATCGATATTCTGAAAGGACCGATGTGAAGTCATCGAACTTATCCTCTCATTCGAGTTCGTGGTTCCTTACCGGTGCTTCATTTGGAAAACACGATACGGCTGAAGATCTCAGATTGGAGATGGTTGCGGATTGGGTGACCCACATCGAAATAAAACGGCAATCCTCTACGATATGGTTCGAATCGTTCAACGGAATTTATCTGGATGACTTGATTAATAAGCTGCACAAGTTACAATCGATACAGAAATCGGTTTTTTCTTCGTCGTGGGTGATCGAAGAGGGTAATGAGGATGAGGAACAAGATTGCTGGTCTGGTAGAGAAGAAGAAAAGAAGGAAGAGAAACAGCTTTCTCCTTGCTCTTCCCACCTTTCGATGAGCGAAGGAGAAAGTAAATCTGTGCTGTTTCTGCTACCCAACCTTGTGTTCCTAGATTCGACCTTGAAAGGGAATCATCATCGAACAATGTGTGCTTTAGAGGTGATGAACAAATTATCCAAACTGAAGACCAACTATTTAACCAAGCTTTTGAAATCAATTTCAGAGGAAATTGGTATCACTCAAATCGATTCATTCCTTTTAAACTTCCAATTCGCGCGGGAGAAGTTGTTTCGATCCAAAATAAACATTGGGACTGCACCGATTTCTCCAATGGACTTGGCCTCAAATTCAAGTTTAGGAATCTTGCTCAAGACTCGAAACGAAGCCAGATCAGAGTTTTTATTATTAGGCCGCAGAATGAAGCGGATTTGTGACCTACTGAAATCGGAATTCGAGACCGCCTCATTCCGAGAATCCTTGAATCGACTGGAAGATGCTTGCTCAAATTTAAAACGCGAGACGATCGTCCGTCCTCAAGTGAGTACTTTTACTTGGGACAATCCAGTGAAGGAGGTTGACCCTTTGCTTCCATTACTTGTGAAACTTCAGGAGCAGATTGAGACACTTAACACAATGGTCGAAATCGTGCTCGAAGAGGAGAAACGTTATCGAATCGACGACGATTTCATCCAAGTGTTGTTTCTCAAATCCTACTCATTCCTCAAGGTTTTTGACCCGAGGTCAAACTTTCTCAGCACGATTATCTTCGGAACATCAATGCTGGAAAAAACACAGTCGCTTGAGGATGAGATTCGAAATGAGGAAGTGATTGAAGAAAAATTCCAAACCTCACTTGGTCTAATCTCAAAGGTTCAAACACTGAAGAAAAGTTTCGAATCTTTAACTTCTCAGGAGAGGGTATTGCTCAACGCATTGAAGAGTAAAGGTCAGGATGTTGCTGTTGTGAAAGCCAGATTGGACCAAGTTCAGCTCAAGATACAAGAGATAATAAAGAGGAAAGCGACACTAGATTCTGAGTTGAAATCCTTGTCTCGCGTCCAAGATTCAACAATCGACATTTGCGATTTCCCGGAACTATTTAATCGTGTGGAGTTCGAATTTACAGCTGATGAACTCACTTTCTTAAGTTCTTTGAATGGACCCCAAATTGATGGGGAAGAAGAAGGAGTCGTCGAAGAGCTCAAGAATTCCTCGCTAAAAAGTTTGGGTTTATCGCTTGAGACTGCAACAAGTGATTGTTCAATATGTTTCGGTCCTGGAACGAGGAAAAAAGTCATTCAGTGTGGTCATGCTTTCTGTGAAGAATGCGTGGAACGACTTTTAGACTCGAAGAGAATCTGCCCCGTGTGCCGTGTTGCAATCACTCTTGTGATTCCCCTGTACCTTTAGTAAATTTTGCAGGTTAAAATTTTTTTTTTGTTGGAGTGGTTTCTTGATCTGGTCCATCTTAACGGAAGAAGGGGGACCACGACAAACCTCACAACACATTTTTTTTAGTCGATCTTAAAGGTACGAGGAAATGGCTGACGACAAAACGGTAACAGTGACAGTTGGAGACAAAGACAAGAAAGAAGTCACCCCCACCGAAGCGAAAGATAAGGACGCAAAGACAGATACCAAAAAGAGAGTGGTGAAGGCTGAAGAGGACGATGACGATGAAGATGAAACATATGTCGATATCGGAATCGCGACGAAGACTGAAATCGTAGACATCGATTCGATTGGAAGCTATTTGAGAGTGAAGATGTTCATGCAGGTCGGATACACGCCACTCGACGAAAAAACCAAGCAACCCAAGTTCATCAAGGCCGATGCCAAGAAGAGCAAGTTTACACCAGTGTTGCCAGATGATAACAAGGATATCAAGGAGTGTATTCCCACGATCCAGTTTGGTACCTCCGAAAGCACGACAGATATGGGGAGAAACACTGAGGTCAACTGGAAGACGGGAGAACTCAACCAAGAATACACCTGGTTGCTGCAGCTCAAGGTGGGTCTTAGCCAGTACTTGGGTCGATTCCCTTTCGATCGCCATGTCTTGTTCTTCCCCTTTGAAGCGCAAGAGTTAGAGTACGTGTTCAAGAAGGACTGGATGATTGAAAAAGATCCTCGTTTTTTGGAAGAAAGTCACACACACGGTATTATCAGTTGCAGCTCCAGCGAATGGGAATTGCTTGGATATCAGATCACTTATTACGACGGAAGCGAGGCCGTTATGACGGTGTGGGTTCAGCGCAAGGCTGCCTATTATTTGGCAAACTACGGGCTCGTCACCTTCTTCTTGGTCCTGCTGAACTCAGTCACCATCGTCATGAGCGTCACCGACTACGGCACCAGAATGTCGACCAGCTTGACCTTGCTCTTAACCTTGATCGCCTTCAAGCTCGCGATGAGCTCCTCGCTCCCAAAGATCCCCTACGTGACACTCATGGACATTTACATGCTCATCGCCGTCGGCGTGTTGGTCGCTGAAGTCATTTGGAACGCCGTCATTGTCATGGGCGCTACCTCTGGACAATGCTTCGGCTTCAGCACCGAGACATTGGATCCTGGTCTCGCAGTTACCTGGAAGCAGGTCGATACCATCGTCTTGGCGGTCATTACCGCGTTTTGGATCATCTTGCACATCTTCTTGTTGCTCTGCTTGAAGTTTGACTTCTTGAGAGAAAGCTGGGACAGTGTCGAAAGCAAACTCTTTGAGCAAGTCTCAATCGAAGGTGGCGCTGATATTTGGTTGGGTGATTCCCAAGAAGCTGAGGCTAAAGTTGATTGTGGGCACATCAAAGAAGATGGTTATGGAACTTCTCTCTGGGGAGAAGTGTTTACGGAACGCCCTTTTTGATCAACTTAACAATTATTTTTCAGTCAATTACTCAAGCTTGCAACTTCCTCTCATTTTCATTTTAAATGGCTATGAAGATGATGATCAAGAGATTGACACGTGAACTTTGGTGTCATTTCGTTTTCTCTCTGAAATTGTCTCCTTGAGCATCGACGTCAGCTGAACACAAAAATTCCACAAAATCTTTTTCTTGGAAGGGACCAACGACTTTTCGCCACCCTGGATTTGTGAAATTCGATAACTAAATGCGATGATTAGAGTTCTATTATTCCTTGCTTTGACCCAGCAGTTGGTTTTTGGAGATTACCTTATCAATAATGGCCTATGTGTAACGTTGGGTGGCGACCAGCAAACTCTCCAGCTTTACAGGTGCGGAGACTATTCTTACCAAAATTGGGATCTATCTTCTGGCGACAAGGTCCAGCTGGGGGGATACTGTCTCGATGCCTACCCTGGTCCTCAAAACGGCCTTCAAATCAAACCTTGTAACTACGCCTCGTCACAGAGTTGGTGGTTTGGATCCGATGGGAAGATCACGAATAAAGCACAAACGGCCGGTTGTCTTTCAAGTCCCGGTGCGATTGGCTCGATGATCTACTTGACTCAATGTGGAGCGAGCTCGGGATTATTTTACGCCAGCAAGACCTTGCCAGTACAGCAACCAGTTTCTCAGCTGCCTTCTTACAATTACCAACCACCCCCTCAGCAGTTGCCTCCTCCTCTTGCTTCTTCTCCCCCCCCTCAACTGCCTTCGTTCCCTTACTCTGTGCCTGTTCAACAACAGTATCCACAACAATACGCACCTCCCCAGCAATACGCACCGCAGTATCCTCAGCAACCACCACCTCAATATGCACCGCCTCAACTCCCTCCACCAACTGTCGCTCAGCCACAAGCTCCGCTTCCTCCTCTCGTTCAAGATCAATCTCAGCAACAATTGCCACCACCTCAGCAACAGCAGCAGCCACCACAATTACCTCTGCAGCAACCACCACAATTACCTCTGCAGCAACCACCGCAATTACCTTCGCAGCAACCACCACAGTTGCCACCTCCAACACAACCACAAGCATTTCCTGAGGCGACCACCCCTGCTTCCAACCTTCCAGTCTCCCAACAAATTCAGAATGCAGTTGACTTGTCGCAGGATCATTATCTTTGCGTGTGTATCGTCGACTCGAACGCCGAATCGTGTAACGAGGCAGTTCGTGCCGCCTGCACTGTTGGTCACCTCCCTTCTGCTGCTTGCCGTCAGTCGTTCTCGAAGGGCGATCATGATCAAATCGCAGACGAAATTCTAAAGTTGATCGAAAATGGAGCCAAATGCTCGACCTTCGACATCGATTCCCTCCGAAAAGAAGCTCAGCAAAAACCAAAAGAGCTTCCAAGCCAGATTGCACGTCAAGGCGAGGGAACGCCCACAGAGGCCGACCATTACCTTTGCGTCTGCTTGGAAGATAAAGCTACAGAAAGATGTCAATCGGCCGTCAAAGCAGCCTGTCTTGTGGGTCACATCCCGAGTGGAGATTGCTACGCCAGTTTGAACCAAAACAACCACGATGGTATTACCAACCATATCTTGAAACTGATCGAATCTGGTGCCAAGTGTGAGAATACTTTGAAGCGTCCTCCTCAAAAAGAAGAGAAGAAATCCGAGGGCTTTTTCTCCAACCTGATGCACCCAAGCAGGGTAATTGTGGATAAGCAGGACAAATCTCTCTGTGCATGCTTGGATGATCCAGAAAGTGTCCCGTGTGGCAACGCTATTAAAAAGGCTTGTGCAAAGAAACGAATTCCTCAAGATGACTGCGACGTCGCTCAGAAGCATGGTTATCTGGGAGGTGTGACCCGTCATGCCCTGAAGATTATTGACCATGGAGCTGAGTGCCCCGCTCATCGTGCCATGACCTTTACGAACCATGGTTGCCACTGCCTGCAATCATGGGAACATGAAGGCAAGAAGTTCGTTTTTCCCAATAATTGCGCTGATCCGGGCGGAAAGAAGGGCTACGGTTGGTGCAAAACATTCTCGAGTGAACACTGTGCCGGTGTGGATGGCTCAGTGGAGTGGGATCGATGTGACAACCCTAAATATCCTATTCGAAGAGACCCAGAGGAAGTTGACGGTGGTGGAAGTTCCAGCGATGGTTCATTAGGAGAAGAAGATCATTACCTGTGTATTTGTTTATCAAGCACTTCGACGGATGAAGTTTGCGTTGCCGCCGTTAAAGCAGCTTGTGAGGTTGGTCATTTACCGCAAGATGGGTGCAGAACCAGCTTCGAAAAGCAAGATCACACGGCTGTCTCAGATTCTGTCATTCAACTTCTGAAAGGAGGTGCGAGATGCAAAGACACACTCGGCACTCGATACGTCAAGGCGGGAACGAGTGAATGCATGGATGGGTATTTCGGATATCCAAACTGCAAGAAAAAAGTCGAGTGTAAGGAATCGTGTGCTGTAGGTGCAACTTGTGATTATTCAGACGGCACCTGCACCTGCCTACCGAATTTCACCGGTCCATCGTGCTCCCAATGTGCTTACGGCTATAGCGGTCGCAACTGTACTCCAGATGACGAGGATGGGGGCTGGAGCTTAGGGCAAGGACTCGTCTATTTATTCTTGTTTGCTGGCTTGGCCTATGCGGGATTCACTGCCTTCAAACGATATGGATATGCCAAAGCCCACTCAATTACCTATGCCAAGCTTTCTACACAATCGCCGCCAATCCCAGAATCTCCCCAAGAAGTGAGCTTAGCAAGTGACTTGGGAGCTGACGCGGACACCGATATTGAAAATCCTCCGAGCCCTCCTCCAAAAAAGCAGCAAAGTACTCAGCAACATACTGGATTGGCCATCTGAGAGAGAAGAAAATAAAGTCTACCCTGTGTTAGTTTTGATTTGTTCCTTTGAGTTTTTTTAAAAAGGAAAATGCAAAAGGAATTTGGTGGGTGATACTATCATTACAAAGTGCCTAGTTCTTGATATCCTCAGTTTCTTGGACGACTTTTGCATCCACAATTGCAGCTGAGGGCTCAACAACGACTTGAGCCTGTTCAAAATCATCGAACGAGGATAACAAACCGACATCGGAGCTCTTGATATGAACAGCGGGTTCGATGGTCTTACTGCTCATCGAAAGAACATCTTTGCTGTTGTCGTCCAAAGTTTTGTCTTCATCTGGATGATGTCCGAGAATGGCAGTTTCATAATATTCACGACACCAAATAGAACAAGGATTTCTCCCTCGGGGATCTAAATCAGTCCATCCCAATTTCCAGAGAACCATCCCGAAACCAACAGTGACAAAGACAGTGATCGTGCCATGCGCGAGGGGAATTCCCAGTGCTTGAGCTCGTAACTCGCGGTCAGCAATCGACAACGATATTACTCCAATCGCCACATTAACATTTTGAACACAAGCTTCAATGGCTAGAGCTGTTGAACTCGGCTTGGGTAGTCGTAGAATGTACCGACCGGTGAGCTGAGCCCAGAAGAAGGAAATCACGGTCGGGGTGAGTAAGAACACATAAACAAGGGTCGGCATGGCCCAAACAGGGGCACCGCTCTTGGTATTGGTCACAAGTGCAAGAGCGGCCTGAGGAATGCAAGTCAACATGCCAAGAAGCTCGAGCCGTTTCAGAATCTTTTTCGATTTGATCCAGTACTGGATGAGGATGCCGAGGATGACACCTCCAATCACGGACACGATCGACACGCAAAGGCCGATCCAGTCCGTTTTGAATTTGAAATCGCTGCTCGAGTTTCCGTAACGCGAGAGATTGAGGTAAGAGTGAGCAGGGTCTGGAGGGGTTCCTAGTCCTGCCACTTCTAAGTACAAATAAAGGTTCAAAGGCAGAACTCCTAACGATAGGATAACGGTGACTGTGGTGAGAGTGATCGAAAGGCTAGGGTCTGAGTGCAACCACATACAAACGACGTTGGAAAGGACACCACCAGGACAAGTCCCAATCACGACCATTCCTGCACGAAACTGCATCGGCATATTTGGATCGATCAATGCAAAACCCCAGAGTAATAGCGGGCCGATTACATATTGGTTCAGAACTCCTGCGCAGATCCCTAGCTTTTTGTTGAAGTGGCGCCTTGCTGCTTGAATATCTAGAGAGGTGCCCACGCCGAACATGATGATGAACACGAGCACCGCATTCGCGATATCTAGCGCTCCAAACTCGTACATCACACGAATTGTTTCTGTGCCGTTTTTGTCAAATTTTAAAAAAAGCACCTTCTTTCAACGTGCCCAAAAAATCAGAAAAATAACCAACCCTCACCTGTTTGAAGGTGAAGATCTTCTGAAAGGTACCATAAAAGCATATTACAAATCCATATTTAATATCCAGAAGAATGAGAGTTTTCCCATTCCTTAAAAAGTCGAACGAATTCTCTTCGCTCTTTCAAATAGTCGTTGCTCCACCGTCGCCACTGGAATCCCAGTTCAGAAGCTTGAGCAAATGAAGGTGCATCATCGACAAAGTCTTCATCCTCCTCGAAAGTCCGCCAGCTGCTTGCTGTGTTTTCGTTCATTCCGGCAGCACCACCACCCTTGCCGCTCGTCGTTTCTGATGGAATCGGAGCCTCTGAGCGCACCGCCTTATTGTCGAAGCTCCTTCTTGCATCTTCCAAGGGGAAAAGCCCAGAAGGAGTCAACCCAAAATGTTGATGATGATGGTTCAGAGCCTGTTGTTCTTTGCCTCTACTATCGCCTGGAGAATGATTTTCATCACGAGAGGAAGAACGCGGGTATTTTGTGTGGTAGAGTTTCGGCAAGATGGTCGTCCCAAGAATGATCAAGCAGAGGAGGAAGGTGACGGTGCTGACGGTGAGAAATCGAGGGAGGGTGTCGTTCCAAGAAGCGATGATTGATGGCAATGCGAGACAGCAGAGCTGAAAGATACTAAAGCCGCCAATAGCGATCCACTTTGACTCCTGAAACTTGGCGGGCGTGTTTCTCACCCAAAACGCGATCCAGCCGGTTAGAATCACGTTCATACCGATGTAAAGCACCACTAGCACCAAGAAAGCGATTGAGGCGGCATCTGGTAAAACGCAAGTAGCGTGAGTGGCCAACGGATTGCCAAAGGAATCCGATTGCAGCACAATATCCTCGAAGACGGTGGGGGAAATGGCATGCCAGCAAGCAAGGATGATGACTTCGATGGTGATATTCAGCGCGATCCCAGACAACAAGACAGCTCCGCGCACGGAGTGGTTGCGCTGTCTCAATGGAGCGCGGCCATACCAAAGTACCGCGACGCGAATGGACTTTGCGCTCAAACTTGACAAGCTGAGCAGAAACCCAACGGAAAAGCACCAAGCGAAGCCCATGCATGCCCAGGGTTCTTGAAATGTGATGAAGACGATTGAAGTGCCTTGAACCATGCAGCCAAAAGCTAACAATCCCAAGAATACGGGCTGGGATTCGATGATGATCACATCTCGCTCATGCAGTTTCAAATACACAAAAGTGGCAAGTCCGGCAGCATAGATAATGCCCGCCTCTACCCACCCGATGACTCGGGCGAAGAACGGGAGATCATCCACGTTGTTTACAGGCTTTTCGAAATCGATAGAGGGAAAGTCAATTTCAATCGAAGTTACGTTAACTTGGGCCCAACCCCAAGTTTGTCGCGTGAATATTTTCACAAGTGAGGAGTTGGCCACCTTGTAGACTGCAACTTGGTTAGATGTCATATTTTCGTTTCCATGTGTCGATCAGAAATATGGATATGAGAGATACTTACGATTGAATTCAAATGGGCCTGGCGTTCGATCACCTTCAGCATCAAGCTGAACCATCCCACTTGTACCATGAAACGAAACATTGGTCAATGCGGAAAAATCCACAGAATCAGTGGTGGTCTGACATGCCGCCAGACCTATTGTCATAATTGCATCATACGCCAGAGTCCAAAGTGGGAACTTGTTGTGCGATGTATCAAAGCTCCGTAAATAGTTGGCTGGGATGGAGATTTGTGGAGGAAGACTCGAGTTTAAACGAATGGCATCGTAAGAAGAGAAAGCACTCACAAGTCGGTCCCAACGGTCGTTGCTTTTCACACTTGGGACAATCTGAAGACTATTTTCCAAGAATTGGGACGTGATTGTTTGGTTCGAAGCAAATTGGATGACTTCGTTGATCGAGTCGATGTTGCTCACATAGAGCTTGTCTTGAATCCAATTTAGTCGATGAGCGGCCAGCGCGAGCGAATTCACAAAGTCGAGAGAGTAGAAAACATAGAAGATGACAAACTGCCCTGACCGAACAATTTGCTGCAGCGTTTGCTGAACACCGAAATCCAAGTTTGGAGAGGCTTTGACGGCATACGTCTGCAAAGTTATGTTTCGCGTATGGAACGAATCTTGCAAGGAACTCTGCCAAGTATCACAATTCCTGGAAGAACACAGAGTAACGATTGATGCGATGAGTTCATTGATCACAAAAACAGCACGAGAGAACTTACGAATCATCAAGACAAATCAAAGCAATTCGTTTGTAACCTAGATAAACAAAGAAATCGCTAATCGCTTCTGCGGTGTACTTGTCAGGAAGTACCGTTCGAGCAAAACTTGAGTACAATAACTTCTTCGTAAAACGATCAGAGGAGACGTAATGTGAAATCACAGGTATGCTAGCGGCTCCAAGCGAGATCGCAAGGGGATCAGCGACCTTAAGTTCAGGGTCAGTCCGCTTTCAAGCACAAAATGAGAAGCCTTACATCGACTAAAGTTGGGCCATGCACAATATCTACTCCAGATTGCCTAATACTTTTCAAGACTTCTTTCATGGCCATACTGGCAAGGCCTTGGTCGTCTACCATTTTTAGGGTCAAGTTCACATCACAAGAAGACGTTAGAGCTCCCAGCTCAGGTATCACGCTACTGTTTCGTTGATTAAAATGATCTACGGCGAGAGGCACGACCAGTTGGGAGGTGAGAACTTCTAAATTATTAACGGGTTTTGCGAAGGTCGAGAAAGTGTTAATGGAGAGAATGGAAAGAACGCGAGCATCAGAAAAATTCAGACTCACGCATAGAAGCGCGAGTAAGAAAACGAAATAACTTGGGATGAGCGTCATTTTTGTGTCTTGGAAAAGCGATCTGTTTCAAAAGCAAAAACGGTTTCCCAACAAATGAGCTCAGCTTTTGCGTGATGAACTGGACGACTGCGGCGTTTCCTGAATGACCCACTCCTGTGACATCTCTTTCCAGTTCGTGAGCTGTAATAATATCAAATCCGGAAAATTGTTTCGTCAAGCTGTTTAAGTCACCAGATCCTTGGGCCCGCCGGTTTCGTTCTGCAATTGGGTTGGATGATAAGCTTCAAGGATGAAATATCCTTTCGCTTGAGCGCTGTTTTAACATTTTCGTGGACCTTTGACCGCAGAGCACTCGGGTGGCAGAAGATTGAGGAGATGAGGTCCCGACGTTTGACCCCCATGTCGAAATGTACGCAGATCGTCTCTACGTGTTTGATCCCTTTCTCCTTTGCCGAAAACCTCAGTCAAGTCCTACATACAACAGATCCACCGCAGTCACAGCGAACCCAAGTTGAGCGAAAAATATTGCGTTCCGCCCTTCGCCTTCACCGATGCCAAGAGCAGCAGGTTTTTTGGTGTTGTGAGTTGTGAAAAACCTGATTTTGGGAAGCAGGCTTGGCAAGTTCACACTGTGCGTGACACGACAACGAGTTGACTTCACTCCGTAGATATGTAGATATGTAATATCCTGCCGTTTATTGCGGAAAAAGAGACGAACAATTTTGGATGAACAATAGCCCTCGTAAACAAGAACAGAGAGGTGTTTTAAATTAATAAGTGAGCGATAGGTTTACAATTCTTGAGCCTCAGGTAAAGGGGTAGCCTTGAAAAGAGGATGAGCTTGCCAAGATAGACACACAGAATATGGAGAGGGAGGACTGACGGCTAGTCTCTTATAGATCATCGTCGTGAGAAGCAATATCGTGAGAAGCAATGTCGTGCATAATCATCGCTTCCAACTCCTTAGCCTCGTGCTCCTTCAATACAGCTCTTGCCTTATCGAGGATCTCGGTCTTGGACTTGACGCCTGGGAGGCCGACGAGTTCGCCTAGTTTGTAGAACAAACTGTTCACGTAATTCCTGCGATCCTTTTCCTTCTCGCACTTCTTCCCCTTCTTGTCGCCCTCGCCCGAAGTCTTCTTGGTGTGACGAGCTTCTCGTTGCGCCTCGCGGATCAGTTCGCGATCGTCCTCGTCCATCCGCATTTTCTTTCTGTCCTCGCTGATGTCAATGCTGCTCCGTTGGTCACCCCCGTCTCCGGCGCCCGAACCAAAGGAAAATTTGGTTCGCAGAACGTCGAATGTCGACGACAACGACCACTTGAACGAGCTAGTGGATCGGTGCTCCCGTGCAACTTGTTGTTGCTGTTGGTGATGCTGTTGCTGCTGCTCTCGGTCTCCAGAGTTTCGCGTCTTGACGAATATATTCCGGATCTCATCGAACGACCAATGGAAGGCCTCCTTTTCTGACTCGCGAGGATTCGAAGGCACGCGACTTGACATCCTTTAGAAGGAGCTTGCACGATAATTCAATGTTCTAAAAGGGGGGATGAGCTCACGGAGTTCTCTTCGAATTCTTCGTGTTCTCGCTTTCGGGACTCTTTCCTCTTCTCTCAAACGAAAAAAAAATTGGAGTTGGTTTTTATTGTGTTGTTGAGTTGAATCAGAACGGCCGGCTTTTTTTTTGAGGAAGCAAATTTTTTATTCGATTTTTTCTTTTGTCCACCCAACCCCCTTAAAATTGAAAAAAAGAATCTTGACTGCAGCAATAGAGAAAGATCAAAGAAAGAAGAAAGACTGACCGCATCCTTATACATACACATAATCATTACGTTACATCTCCTCGTTGACATCGCTCGAGTCGAGCTCATCATAATCGTTACCCGGCTCAATATCTTCGCGTTCGTCTTTCGGTTCCCATTCATCATATCGAGCTCCGCTGTAAGAATCAGAATGCGTGCTTTTGAAAGGGTAGTTTGCAGCAAACTCGCTTCGTCTGGCGTCAGTGTCTTTGTTCATGCTTGATGGATCTTCGCGATATCCATCGGGCGTCGCGTTTTCGTAAGAATAGTAATACTTAAACCTCGTTTTCTCTGCCATATTCTGGTACTGGAAGTGGGCAGGGAAAGGAAAGCAAGTTGAAGAAGTAAAGAAGCTGCTCTGTGCGCCTCTGCTCGATTGCTCTAAAGTCAAATCGTACTCTCTCCTTTTGACGTCGTCAATGAGAACACTGTGAGCCTGGTTAATGCACTTGAACATGATTCCTGCCCTTACTTCATCATCTTTTGTCGTGCGATTCTTATCGGGATGCCACAATAAGCACAGCTTCAGAAAAGCCTTTCTAATGTCACTTTGGTTTGCGTTGGAATCGAGACCGAGGACGACATAGTGGTTTTCTAGTTGATCTGCTCTTGAACGTGCTTTCGTGAACATATCAAGCCATTTTTCTTCTTCTTCTTGAAACAAGCTCGCCAGATTTTGATAGTCGATGGCTGCACGGGAATACTCGAGCAACTTCATTCTGCAATTCGCCCGTTCAATCAGACCTTCGCGAGACTCGGGAAACAGAGCAAGGAGTTTTTCGCACCACTCAAGAGCGTCTGCGGAAAAGCCCAGTTTCGAGCAAGTTTTCGCGGCGTTGTAAAATAAAGTACCACGGTTTTCTTTCGACCAAATCTTTGCAGCTTGTTGTTCAATACTTGAATAGATTCTCAATGCATCAGCAAACTCTCCGTTTTGATAAAGTTCTAAAGCTTGGTTTGAGCGATATTCAAGATTTCGAAACTCTTTGTCCAAATCTAGAGAGTTTTTGAAAGAAGAAGGATGTGGAGGACTTTTATTCGCGATACTTGGTTGCAGCGAAACTGCATCCTGTTGGTCTTCGTTCCTCTCCTTCTTTGGCGTTGGTGTGAGCTTTGAGTTTTTCTCCTTTTTCAAGGGTGGTTTTTCCATCAGTTTTTCAAGATCGTTCTCATTGTTGTTTTGGTCCTCCTGTTGTTGTTGTTGTTGTTGATGCTGTTCTTCCAGATGGAAGTCATTCAACCGTTTCCAATCCTCCTTGGACACCAAGGTGGCGTCTCCTCCAAAGCTCAAGAGAATGAGGATTCTGTCCACTGCGAACAACGTCACCGCAAGGCTGAGAGCAGAGTTGCGTTCAGAATCCAAATCGTTGATGTGCTGGACGCACCACTCGTAGGACAGCAGTAGAGAGAGAACCTGGTCGCTGCTTCCCGGACTCGTGACCGCGAAGTGCAAGCACGTTCTCTTCGTGGCCATATCGACGGAAGAAGGGTCCGCTCCTGCTTGCAATAAGATTTGGATGGCTTCGAGTGACCCTGAAGCGCATGCGAATCGCAATCCTGCGTTCTTCAGGTCGTTGACAAAATTCTCGTTTGATTGGTGAAAAGGCGGTGGCTCAAGCAACTGTCTTATCGCATTTGAGTCACCGATCTTACAAGCATCTTGGAACTGGCGGTGTTTTTCCATCAACTGAAATCTTGTCCATTTGTGTCTCAAGCTTTCTGCTTCTTCCACACGCGTGCGAAGCTCGAGGTTTTCTTCTTCCAGTCTCAGATTGAGATCCCGCTCAGAATCAAGAGCTTGCTTCAACTCGCAAGCTTGGATTTGTAGTGCCTCAAGTTTAGCTTGAAGATGGGCAACATGATCTGTCCATCGCTCTCTTTCTTCTTTTCTCCCGAAGGCTTCAAATTCTCCTGCCACAGCTTCGAGTCGCTCCCATCGATTCATCCGTGCAACGTTTGAACAAATTTGAATTTTTTTTTTTGCAAAATGTCCAAGACAGATGGCTTTTGATTACCATGCAGTTGACTGAGAACTGAGATTTGATTCATTAAAGTAACACGCAGTTACTGAAGAAGTTTTGGATTCAAATTTATTTTGATTGAATGGAATCTCGTTGAGGTCCAAAGGCGAAGATTAAGGAAACAAATCAACGAACAAAAGCCCGCTCTCGAACACGGTTAATGAACAGGGCAAAATCGAAGAAACTTCTGCATCCATGCACATTCTTTTTCTGACCTACGATTCTGATTTGATGAGCTTATTTGATCGACTTGAATTCATTTTATTCTACTTGGTCCTAAGACTCGTTTACTTGCTTAAATTGAACTCCTTGCTAGAAATATCTGATGCATTCCTAGCAGGCAAACTCGTTCAGAGTGAAAAGGTAACAGGAGGACTTGCTGGAGTTGTTTCAAGGCTTAAATTAGATATCATCGTAAAGCGACCTTCAAACTCCACACTTGAGGGCCGAGTTCGATGTCGAATGATGCGAACATGGAGGGAAGCCAGGTTTTTTCAAGAGGAGATCGTCCCAAGTGAAATTTTATCAATCCCCAAAGTGTATGCTTCATGGTACAATTCTTTTTTGGGAGACTTTTACATTTGCTTGGAGCGAGTTGATGCAGACAGTTTGAAGAGTTACTTTGGCAACCAACAAGATACAAACGGACCGTGCAAAGGCAAACGGTTTTTGAAGCAAGTACCGATGGGAGTCATTCTATCGAAACTCTTTGAGCGGGTCGCTGAGTTACATGCGAGTATGTGGAGAGAGGAGTCCATTTTGAAATTGAGTTGGTTGAAAGGCGTAGAATGGTACTCAGGGAGAGGACGGGAATGGTATGAGTCTACCGTGGCATGGAGCAAATCCAACTTTGAAGCTGGTTTAGCGTCTCGAAAGAATGGACTGATTTCTCCACAATTAGTGGCACGAATGGAGAAAGCGTTTCTCGACTCCAAGTTCGAAAATCTTGTCCGTTTTGTTGAAGATCGTAGCAATCCTTATTGTTTGTTGCATGGCGATTTCCACGCTGGTAACATTCTCGTTCGTGAAGATCAAGAAGGATCTCAACCGATATTCACTTTTCTCGACTTTTCCGAGATTGGGGTGTTCGATCCGGTCTACGACTTATGCCAAATGTTGTTATCCGACATCGCGGGAGAACACTATGTGTCTATTCTGAAACCAACCATCAAAATTTGGCACGAAAAGGTTGTTGATTTACTTGTTCAGAAATACCATAAACCCAATCCTGTCTCGGAAGGGTTTGACTTTACTCGTGCGTATCAATCCTGCTTAGTTGCAGGAATCCGGCGCTGGATGTACTTGCTGGCAGCCCTTAATGGTTTTCCGGTCGTGTCCGATGAAGCAATACAATACTTTGCAACGAATCTGAGTTTGTGGATCGAGATCTACGATCAAGAGTTTCCTGATGATGCAGAAAACTTTGAAAAGACATTCTTTTTCAAGGTGTGAGTTATTGTTGGAGACTTGAACGCTTTCTTATGTATCAAAAAAGAGAACACATATATGCTGGGAGTTTTTAAAGTCTTTCCACAACCCATCGTGACAAAACGAAAACATAGCAAGCGATCATCCATTCATTTGCTAAGATCTATTTTCACTCAAGCTTCTTCACTTTTCCGATTGCAATACTCTTTCCTTCATCGCGAATCGTGATTCGCCCCAATTGAGGCCGAACGTCGAAGGGTTCAATCGCTATCGTTTGAGGAACTTCTAAGCGAATGGTGATTACGTCGCCATCTCGAGCATACGTGCAACGCTCCTTGATTGGCTTTCCGGTTTCAGGGTCGTGTTTCCACAAGATTTTGGAGACTACGCAGTCGGAAATGATTGTATGCGCATGCAAAACAGCAGTGTAACCTGCCGTGAAAATTGAGCGATGTTCTAATAACTCAAGGATCTTGATCTGAGCTGTGAAGACTTTGGTGCCAATTCTTTCTTCGGTTAGAACGTAACCCTTACGGCAATCGTTTTCCTCAGACAAACCGGTAAGTTTGACGCAAATATTCTCTCCTGGCTTGGCTGTGCGCACAGACACTTCGTCGATCAAAATTGAACCAATCTTGCACTTCAAATCAGTTGGGGAAACACAAACCGTGGCACCTCTCTTTAAAGTACCCGACTCGATCTTTCCTAAAGCCCAAACACCTCGATCGACATACGAGTCTAAAATCGATATTCTCAGAGGACCGTTCGGATCTCGGTCTTCCATCGAGATCCCTTCTAGGGTCTCGATCAAAGATTTGTTTTCGTTGATTTCACAAGCCCACTGGCTTTCTTGGGGAGTTATTCTTCTCATAACCCCAGCGCCGACTAAGGCGGCAAGAGGCATGAACAACACGTCTTTTTTGATTTTGTATCCGCACCCCTTTAAAAACGGCTTGAGTTTTTCTTCGATTTCGTCGTATCTTTCCTTGCTCCATGCAACGGAAGGATCATCTAACTTATTGATCACAACAATCAGCTTTCGAATACCAATGGTGAATGCCAACATGGCATGTTCTCGGGTTTGACCTTGCTTTTCAAATCCAGATTCGAACTCTCCCTTTCGCGAAGAGATCACTAAAACAGCAACATCGGCATGAGAGGCTCCAGCAATCATGGCAGGAACATAGTTCTTGTGTCCAGGAGCATCCAAAATAGTAAAACGCTTGTTTGAAGTTTCAAAGTTGGCGCTTCCAACCTCCACAGTCTTACCACGAGCTCTCTCCTCTTCGTTGGTGTCCATGATGTATGCCAGGTACCAGGACTCGCGATTCCTCTCCTTGGCCTCTTTTTCGTATTTTTCAATCGTTCGCTTATCCACCACGCCAGTTGCGACCAATAAAGCACCGCACAAAGTCGATTTACCAGCATCGACGTGACCGATCGTGACAACGTTCAAATGTTCGCGGGGATCTTCATCTTTCACAGCATCCTCATCCTCTTCTTCTTCAACAACAACCGGAGCTGGCTTCTTCTCAGGCTCTTTCTTCGCAGGGGCGGGAACTGCCGCAGGTGCTGGAGTGGCTTTCTTTTCGACAGTAACGGCTTCTTCCGCTTTCGGTGCTTCCTCTACCTGTGGTTTGGGGATCTCATCGAACTTGGCAGCTTGTGGAGCTGCGACTGGCTTGATTTCCTCCTCCGCAGGTTTTTGAGGAACTGCTGCTGCGACGACTGGAGGAGACACAATGACGGGAGGGTTCAAGTTAGTGGAGGCGGGAGCAGGTTGGGCAGGTGCGACGATGGGGGGTTGAGAAGGAGGTTGGCCTTGAACAATTTGCGTGGGGACGAGGCCAGCTGGGGCAGCGATTGCACTCGGGGGTGGTGCCAATTTAGCCTGGGCGTTAATTTGCTGCTTTTGGGCTTTCAGTTGTTCAAAAGCATTGACGGGTTTTTTGCCCTTCTTTGCAGGAGCTGGCTCGTCTTTCTCTTTTGGAGGAAGAAACTTTCCTGCAGGAGGATTGTTTGGGGTCGCCCAGTTCCCGGGAACGAATTCCTTCGCTCCGGCACTCATCTTGTTATCGGAGTTCATTTCTTCTGGTTTTTTGTGGATTTGAGAGAAAAGAAAATTCAAAAGTGCATTCAAAAAAAAATAATCATGAATCAAATGTCAAACATCAAACTCCAGGATTCCCCAGAAACATGTTGCATTACCATCCGTTATCACTTGCAATTTTTATCCAAGTCGGATCGGTATCGTCTAAAATTACAGGGCGGTCATCTCCAATGAGACTCGCTTGGCAACTCGGATTTTCATCACATTTATCAACAGCAAGAGGGCAAGATTCCTTTTCAAAGTACCACAATCCTAATATTCTAAACTTTTCAATTTTAGTTATAAAAGAGCCTGTATCGGAAGCATGCAACGTGACGATGGAGCCAGACCTGGCCCTGAGGGCTTCTGATTTTATTGCAGTCAGCCTGTGCAAGGCTTTCCCCGGAACGAAGTCACGCGTGTTGAGCAGCTCGATTCGCAAACTGCTCAAGTGTTTGTGGTGAATGAGCGAGTTCCACAACGGCTGGTCAAGTCCCTTCCAGACTTGCAGGTGAACGCCTTCTAGAGCGAGTCTCAATAAATTCAGGGTCTTGTTGCTCGCTTTCAGGAAGAAAAGTCCTGAGTTCACTTCCTCTCGAAAACTGTCCTGCACCCAACTTGCGTCAGCCTCGCAGAAATCGCCCGGACAGAACGGTCTCCCTTCCTGATAAAACACTGCATCGCATGAGGTTTTCTTGCACAGATTTTGCACGTAAGTGAACGCATTTTGCTTCCACACAAAGTCGACGTCTTGAACATACACGGAATACCCTAACTCTACAAAGTCGTACGGCAAGCCGAATTTGAGGATGAGATTGAGGCTGGTATGTGAGCCACGACCGAAGGAGACTGCGGCAGTAGGTAAGATGTACCGCTTCGCCCACTTCTTGATCTGCACGACTTCTTGGAACTCTGGCGCGAAGAACCCGAGCGCTTTCGCGTACTCAGTCGCATTGACGTCCATTCCGAACACGATCATCCTCCTCCTGAGCATGGACACGTCGATGTTGTTGGCCAATAAGGAGCAGTACCAATTACCGAATTGATGCCCGAAACCGGAGTTGAACATCATCAGAATCAGAGACTTGTCTTCGTTTGGACCGAACTGGGACTCCATTCGAACCAACAGCTCTTTCAGGTATGTTTGTCTCTGTGACTTGGATCTGAAAAAGCTACCTGTGCGGTGGTGGTTGAAATTGAACTGGGACGTCGACCGCACACAGCTCTTCAGTGAGCAGTTGTGGTTGTTCTGACAATAATACTTCCCGTGCTCCGCCGAGCACATATTCAAACTACTAAACTTGATTCCATCTAACAAAGGGTCTTCTAGCTTTACTGAGACTGGCTCTTCTACGACAACAGCCTTTTGCTCTGAGGTCACGAACGAGTTGTTCGGCGATGGAGTTTTAGCCAAGTGAGAACTGCGATTGGCAAGATAACCTGTGATAAATACAAATCCATCGGTTGAAAGCGAGGAGGGCATATGGAGACTCTGCGTGACTCGATGAATTCCAACCAAATAGCTGACAAACCAGATAACGACCAAGGGAATTAGCAGAACATTCTGGTCCAGTCTTTCCTTGCAAGTCATCTCCAAAAACCGGGCTTGGTTTCAAACACGCCGCAGGCTTTGCTACTTTTGTTGCGGCACGAAAAACCAAAATTTTGACACGAAAATTTCTTGATCTCACACAAAGGAGGCTTACTACAAAATTAAGCAGCATCGAAGATCAAATCAAATTAAAACTTTACGAGGAATGGATTGCAAATAATTTCACGGGCAACCCCTGTTCATAAAATTGAACTGGTCCGTTCACCATCTTCTCGCTATGGGGTAAAACTTGTACTGTATATCTTCCGAGGACCGCGTAAGCGATTGAAATGGCTTCTAAACGAGCCATATCCTTTCCTAGACACAATCGAGGACTGTTGTGGGAGGTCACAAAAACCGTTAGTTTTAACCCATGAGCACAGAATAGGGAAGCACTTACCCAGCCCAAAACACGGGAAACATGTATTCATCCGGTCGACGGGTTGGTTTGTCCTCCTGGAGCCATCTTTCAGGCAAGAACTTGTCCGGTTCGTTCCAGAGGTTGGGGTCTCTCCCAATAGCGATATTGGGGATGGAGACCTGTTGGCCAGCTTTGATGCGGATTCCGCTTGGGAGGACATCATCGGCAAGCGCAAATCTGGTGTCCCCACCCACCGGAGGGTATAGACGGAGAACTTCGTTGAAGACAGCTCCGCAGAACTTTAGGTCACGGATGTGGTCCCAGCCAACTGGGTTTCCTCTCCCCACGTACCGATCCAGTTCCTCCATCATCTTCTCACGGACACCAGGGTTGGTAGGGAGCAACTTGAACAGGTTGGTCAGTGTGCAGCTCGTCGTGTCCCTTCCTGCGATCATAAAGTTCAGAATTGCGTCAATGAGGTAGTTCTCGTCCATCATGTACTTCTTGCCCGATGCCTTGGCGGTCTTGACGTACATGGACAATAAGTCGTCGCTGATTTCAAAGTCCCCCGACTTGGTCCTATTCTGGATGATTTGCGAGACGTATTTGACCAATTGCTCGCAGTCCTCCCGCAACACGCGTTCTGAGCCGATGTTCAGATATCGCATGATCTTCCAGATGGGAATCGGGATAATGAACCGCAATAGACTGTTTTGCTGAGCACGATCGAACCGCGTGAGGAAATCGATTTTCTTTCCTTCGATCAGACCAGCTTCCATCTTGTTGTGAGTTGTTGTTTCTTAGTCAGTCCCTAGATATCGATGGAAAAATAACAAAAACAAAGGACAACTTACTGAACCTGGTGCGAGTCCGAATGCGATGTCACAAATTGTCTCGAATGTCAAATCGGTCATGGCGGATTGGAAGTCGATCACTTCGTTCGTGTCCGCTTTGGCACTCAGCAACTCCACCAACTTGCGCCCATGTGTCGTGAAGGACTTCTCCATCTTGGATTTGAGTCCGTTTGCACTGAACAGATGGGAGGCCACTTTGCGATGGTCCTGCCATTCATCCCCGTCCACCGCGAAGATACCCCGACCGAGGATCTCGGCGAAGTTCTCCTGGAATCCGCCACCGTCACTCTTGTTTTTCACGTAGTTTCGCCAGTTTGTCTTTAACATGTACTCCCTGTCTTTCGGGTCCATCAGACCGATGTCCTTTGTTTTCCCGAACACCACCAGTTCGTAGCTCTGGAAGTTTCTCTTCTTCGCGTATTCCAATTGGTTGTTGAACCCTCCCTTTGTCAACGCGTCATAGACGATCCCGATTTGGCCGACTATGGGGTAGTTGATGTACACATCCATGTCATCGGATTGGTAAGTCTTTGCAGGGGCTCTGGCGCTGAAGATTCCCCTTAAAAACAACAGAAGAGTCAGAGAGAACCCGACCTTTCGAGCAGAAAAGCCAAACGAGTGCGCCGCCCTTCGAAAAAGATAGAGACTTACCGCAAGCTTGATGGCATCGACTATCGTCAGCTTACGCTTTATCGCCTCGCTCTGCTTTTCGCGGAACTGTTGCCAGTTTTCGTGTTTCTTGGTGATGGTGGCTTCGTCTTCCGAGCCCCAGATGGCTTTGACGATGTCCTTGCTTTCGTTTGTATTGCTCAACGATCTAAAGAGTCAATTTGTTAGAGAGGTTGGACAACTTGGTCTCTGAAAGTGCGTACTCGTTAGGATTCTCAAAGGTTTTAAAGGTATCTGAGTCACTTCGTGCGCCGCGGCGCAGACCTTTCACTCCAGCGTTTGCTTCTTCTGCAAGATACGAAGCAGACACACTCAAGACCTGTTTCTGGGACATAGGATTTTCGATTTTTTGTGTGTTCTGGGGGTTCACGAAGCCAGGATCTTTGAAAAGGTAGTCATGAAGGGAAACCGGTTTTTTCTCCAGATGAGGAACACAAAAGACTTAATTGAATGCTTACTTAAAGTCAAGAAATTGCTGCAAAAAAGTACAGACCAAAAATTGACATGTCGGAAACTTTTGCCAAATTTGATTTGATACTCGATATTCAATGTCAATCCGTACTCGATACTTCATAACCTTCATTCAAACCTTGCGTTCTCGAGCTCTCTACTACTATGATGTTTTGACAAAAAGAGAGAAATAAAAAAAGTGCCACCCATTTCTCGAATTTCCATGTCGTTCAACTCGAAACTTCCACCATTCGACCCAACGAAATCTTCTCCGTACGATGAGTCAACATACGAAGGACGCCTGTTTCATTTCTTAGACGTGATAGACCCACGGACCCTGTTTCGAAGTGACGAAGAAGTGAAATCGGCGATTGAGCTTTTGAAAAATCCTCACCCAGGAGCAAGCGACGAAGAGTTATGGGGAGCACTGAAGCTCAAGCAAGCCGCCCTGAACCCAGGCACGAATGAGCTGATTTTCCGTCCGTTCCGTATGTCAGCTTTCGTGCCGATGAACGTGCCGATACTCTTCGGTATGCTGGCCACCACCTCGACGGCCGGGACTGTGTTCTGGCAAGTGGTGAACGCTTCGTACAACTCTGCCCTGAACTATGCGAACCGCTCCGGGGCAGACTCTTCCACAACGCAGATCATGCAGAACTATCTGTTGGCTGTTGGTACTTCGGTGGGCTTGTCGGTGGGGATGAATGCTCTTGGCTCGAGGACGCGGCTCAAGGTCGTGCTCAAGAAAGCGCCGTTCATCGTGCCGTACTTGGCAGTGGCCGGTGCTGGAGCTGCGAACATCTATGCGACGAGGCGATTGGAGATGGTTGATGGCATCTCCATCACGGACGAGCACGGCAACCGACTTGGCACTTCGAAGGAGGCCGGCACTCAGGCCGTCATGAAGACAATCATCTCGAGAGCCGTTG
>QZWR01000216.1:0-26576 GCA_004114325.1 Zoophagus insidians | reverse complement strand
GAAAAGCAGCACACTTTTAACAGTGCTGCTTACAAATATTTTTCACGTGACACAGCTAAGAGATAGTGTTAAGTAGAGTAAAAAAGAATAGAGGGTGGAAGGAAGTAAGTAAGTGTCTCCTTATTAGTTTACTCGCTAATACTCTAGTTTAATAGTTGATTTAGGGAACGTTTTCGTGGGAAGAACGTCAGACGTTCCTATTCTCGCGATAACGTGACAACTGCTTGACCATGTGATTAAATCACGAGATGAGACAATTTTTCAGTCACAATTCTTCACAATTGATTGTCAGGTGATCAAAATTGAAGGGGAAATAACCAAAAGTTCAGGGGGAAATAGCATTTTCCAAAATTATTTCAACAGCATTGCAAGAAGAAAGTAGTTATGCACGAAAACCAGCCCTTGCTAGTGAATGAAAACATCGAAGGATTGGAGGTCACAGAACGCGAGCTATGGGGATGGTACATGTTCGGCTGGGCAGTATAACTTTAAGATTTGTTTATAGTTAGTTACTTTCGCAAGTAGAGTGAACCATTTCCAGTGGTGAACCTGGGATTACTTTATCCCACGCTGTTGTTGAGCTTGGCCAAGCTTCAGGGAAGACAAGGAAATGGCGAACCCTGCCTTTTTGGAGAGCATTGTTTTATAGAGGTGTGGGGATACCTTCTAGATGCAACTTCCTTTCCGCTTTATGTCATTTCGCTTTCAGTGTTTATTCAGTCCTTCTTGTTTGTTACTTTGGGAGCATTGGCAGACTATGGGAGTTTAAGGAAGCAATTTTTGATAATCCTTGGAAGCTTTGCCTCTTTATTGTGCATTAGTTTTGGCTTTGTGGATTCGTTATTCCAAGCGTCGATGTTGGTAATCCTTAGCAATGTGTGCTTTGGGACAAGTTACGTCTTTTACTTTGCCTATATCCCGGTCTTGTCAAGGTTCCATCCAACTGTCATTAGAGCAAATGCCATCACCGAAACGGAAGCAGTGAGACAATACGAAAGGACAGCTAATCAAATCAGCTCTAATGGCATGGCTATTGGATATTCTGGAGCAGTAATAGTTTTATTGATATTAATGGGAACCTTTTATCTTGCAAGTAGCAATGAACTGAAATTGTAATCTCCTTATTTTTTGCTCCTAACTGGTGGTTAGTTTGCTGAGTGGATGCGTCTTGGTGGGAATCTGGTGGTTCTTCTTTCAGCTCTACACAGCTGTACACCTGAAATCACGGCCTGGCCCACCACTACCAACTAACAAGAACATAATAGCTTATGCCTGGCAGAAAGGTATTAATTAATCTGTGCATTACCTGAAAAGTAGTATTTAAAACGATCTCTAATGCCTATCAGTTGCCTGAAGCTTTTAAATTCCTAATTGCTTGGTTTTTGATTGCTGATTGTTTTGCCACGTTCACTCACACTGCTGTACTCTTTGCCAAATCTGAGCTGACCATGTCTCAAGGGGAGCTCTTTATGGCGGCTTTAATAGCACCAATTGGTAAATGAGCTTCTATTTGTTAATTGTTGGGTTAGGGGCCATTGGAGGAACTTACTTTTGGCTTTGGTTAAAAAGGACGCAACAATTGTCTACGCTAACCATGGTGAAGATACTCTGTGGGTTATACGCTCTATTGCCACTATTTGGGCTATTCCAGTTAACCACCACTGCGGAGGTCTGGTTGGTGGTGATTTATCATGGTTGGATTCTGGGCGCGATGCAATCATTTTGTCGTGTTTTGTTTTCCGAGTTTATCCCTGCTGGAGCTGAGAGCGAATTCTTTAGTCTTTATGAAATCACCGGTACTAATCTCTCTCGATCGGTCGCGCTAACTAGGGTGGTGTAGATAAGGGAAGTGCTTGGGTGGGTCCATTGCTGATAGCATTGCTGACTGATTATACACATCAAATAAGAAATGCGTTTTGGATACTGTTGATGATGATTGCAACGGCAATGATATTACTACGGAGAATCAATGTGCAAAAGGGAAGAGTAGAAGCAGGAAATTTTAATATATAATGACGGCCAAGCCGTATCCCATGGTTAAAATAACTACTGCTGCCAACACTGTAGCAGGCACGCCATTTCTTAAAAAGTCACTAGTTTTAAGATAGGGACTTCCTGTGCTGTCTTCCATCATAATTGCAGTCATGTTGGGAAAACCCGAGACTGGTAATCCCATAGCAGCAGAACACATGCAAACGGCCAAGGTCACCAGTACCCGGGGGCGGGGATCGGGAAGGAGTCGTCCCACTTCGTCTATAACTGGAAGTAGAATTACAGCAGCTACAGTGTGACTAATGAATGTTGCAATGACCATCATTACCCCGACAAAAACCATGGCCACTATCCAAAGTGTGTAGCCTTTAACGGCGGATTCAATCTGCCTGGCAAGAAGAAGTAACAATCCGCTGCTGTTTACTGCTTCTCCCAAAGCGATGCCACCCATAGCCAGCCATACGACCGTCCAGAGAAAGTTGTTGAAGTCTTCCTTGGTTAGAATATGCGTGCCAAAGAATGCAACTATTGGAAGAATGGCGATTATGCCCATGTCACCACAGTATTCATGCAGTCTGTGCTCCAAACACCAAAGACCCACGGTTAGAAGCGATATTCCCATTACGTAAACCTGCTTGGAATTGACAGGATCATCAGAAACATGTAATTTGGGCAAGAGCAGGGGTTCTTCAGTGGGATACTGTCTTAGGAGCAAAAGCCATAACATCAGGTCAATCACTACGGCCAAAGGAATCGCCAGTAGAAACCATTCGCCCCAGGAGGGAGTTGGCTTCATGATACTCATGGCAATAAGGTTTTGAGGCGAGGCAATTGGAGAAACCATGCCACCAACATTACTGGCCAAGGCAATACCGAGAATTAAACAACGCGCATAAGGAGATTTACGAGGAAGTGTTCGTAAAATCGGCTACACCACCGGGTGAGTTTGTTTGTGAGAGAAGGAGAAGAAGCAGAGGGAAACTTACTTGAATTAAAGAATAGCATAAAACAGGAGCAGCAACATTACTTATCCACATACTGAGAAAAGTAGCAACAAAGATACAGGCCAATAACAACTTTTTGGAGTTCTCTGCTGCGTTCGCCAACACTCGACTTGCCATCATTCGCGCTACGTCATGTTTACTAAGCGCGGCAGCAATGGTGAAACCTCCCAGTAAAAGCATCACCACGGGACTAAACATTGCAGAAAATATACGCTTCGCTGCTGCTGGGGCAGGGAGTTGTTTCTCACCATCTCGCAAGACACCCATCAGCACCACCAACATTGGCACCATTAAAGAGGTAACAAACAAGGGGAAAACCTAACACGTCAAGTTGAGTCAAGAGGAATACCTCTGTTCCCCAGAGCAGAGAAACGAATATTAAAAGGGAAAGACATCGATTTTCCGTTCCAAAGCCCAAAACTCCAATGTTTAAAAGGACAAAAAGCGATGCTAAACAAATTAGCAAAACAAAGGCGGATTTTGTCCTCTTTTTCGAGCTTTTTTTTGTTAGGGTCTCATCGTCATCATCGTCCTCATCTTCCAACGCAACAGCAGCAACCTTTCGCTCCATGCTAATCATGTCACGCCAAACCGTGTTACGATCAAAGCGGATTTGTTCTCGCAAGTTCCGTTTCAGCTCATTACGATTGGCCTCTAAATTGTCCTCTCCAGTGACTTTCAAGTGCAAATCCTCGGCCTTTAGTTGAAATTGTTTAAGAGCATCACGAGTAACCTCAGTAAAAGGTTGAGCAGTCATCAAGACATCATTAACGTAGGATCTTTTGAGGGAATTCCTGGTGATCTTGTCGAATTTCTTTAGAATCTTCAAGAAACCCGTGTAGTTTAACTGCACATAACCCTTGATTTCATTTATTCGGATGTAAAAGTCCACGCATCGTTTTCTCAACCTGGTTACTTCATCGGTGGGGTTATCTATGCTGTTGACGGAAACCATCGAGTAAGAAAGAGAGTTTTTCCTTTTCCTGAACGATCGACTTTTCGGATAAGAATGCAGAGGAGATGGTCTTTCCGTTTCGACAAAGCGTACCAATGGTTCAGTCGGAGAGACAATTTCATCCGGTAGGCCAGAGCTAGGACCAGCGAAGAAAGCCGGGTTATTTGTTAAAATAAGTTCGGAATTGGTGGCGACAAGTTCAGCAACTTCGTTTTCCAGGTCGCGTTGTTCGATGGTGGCATCTTCCTCCAAGCTGATATAAAATTTGGTAATTCGTTTTACTTCGGCATCCAAGTGCGGAAGAAAGGCAGACACTGCACGTTCCGAAGGTTGTAATAAAGCCAATCCTTCTTCCTCTACTTCTTCATCAGGCACAATAGAACCGGGAGGTCTTAGAATGATCTCTCTTTCGATCTGATATAGTATTTTTTTCAAATGAGGATAACTAGATGACTGATTAGGTGATTGGTGGGGATTACTTTAAATAATGCTGTCTCCATTCAGGAGCCGCGTTGAACTGTAAAGCTTGCGAAAACTTCATTTGTTTTCGAAATGATTGTTGGCAAGTTGGCAACAGCTATTTCACGCCCGTTTTTACCAAGCAGAACCTTTATGTATTCCTTCCTTCAACTTTCCCTTCCATTAACTGAAACACACAAGTCCTACTGCTGTAGAGAAAGATTTGATGGAGGCCAATTCATTAAAGATTTACACCAAAACTGGTGATAAGGGTATTCACCTTCTTCACAAGGGCCTGTCCAATTATTGTAGGAAGTTCAGCATTGTATACAGGTGAACGAAGGCCAAAGAATGACCGAGTATTTGAAGCCCTGGGATCCACAGATGAATTATCCTGTCATCTTGGGCAAGTACCTCCATATTTACCAAGAGATTAAATAGTAAAAGTCTGGCCATTGAGCTGTGTAAACAGGAAAAGGTTCCATTGGAAGAAAAACTAGGAAAGGTAGTTTCTTTAGCTGGAGGATAGAAATAATGGAGAGCGAGTAGATTCAATGTGTTTTACAAGACATTGCTTCTAATGTGGCCACACCCAGAGGCACAGCTGGACCTTACAAACTTGGTATTACTACTTCCATACCCCCAAAGTAACGAGCAAAGGATAGAAAAGACGACTTTTGACCCACAGGAAAATCTGGTCAAAGAATTGGAGCAGTGGATCGATGCCATGGATTCCACACTTCCCCCGTTGAAAAACTTCATCCTTCCCGTAATTACTTTTGTCAAAGCTGGTTGACGAGTCAAAAAGGGAGGTGGAATGACTGCAGCTCAGTTGCACATTGCTAGGGCTGTCTGTCGTAGGGCTGAACGGGTCATAGTTCCCCTGGCACTGGACTCTCAGATAGATCCCAGTGCTTCAAAGTACATGAATAGGTGGGTGGGTTGTAAAGAAAGATGCTGACAGTTATAAAGATTAAGTGACTTTCTCTTTATGGCAGCGAGGTTTGCTTGTGATTCGCTGGGAAACACCGAAAGGATTTATAAAAAGACTAGTTAATTGTTGCGACGATGTGATTGGAGCTTGTCGAATTCTTTTGTCCTAAACAAATAAACTAGCGCACCCTGATTTAATTACTTTTTCATTTGTTCAAGCGCTGGTAGGAACGAATAAAAACTGATAAAAACCCCTGCAGAAATGGCCAAAATTTTGGGCATTTGTCTTTGAAAGAAACCCATCTTGTTCAAGTAAAGAAGGAGGTCACGTGGTAATGACAATTTCATTAAACTTTCTTGCAAGCAGTAGCAAAATCTTGAGGAATTTTGCTGGAAACAAAGTTCAAAAACACGTCCAAATCACAGCCATTAGCAAAGTCTGCCCACTTGGTCTTGAGGGGATTACCGTTGTAAATGATCCTGACCATCTTCTTGTTGGAACTCTTGACCTTCCAAAGCTCAATCAACAGGTTGGAAGTGTAGGGCGGCCAGTGTAAATCATTGGATTCCAACAGGGCAAGAATTCCTTGAATACTGGTGTCATGTCCCGAGTAAAGCTCAAAGATCGGGCGAGTCCTCACCAAAGAATCCTTCAGCTCTTGAAGAAATAGGCCCATTTCCAACTGAGTCAGAGTTTTGCTTACGTCCAAACCACTCAAACGCAGGTCGAACTCATCAAAAGTAGCCTTTTGAACATCTTCAATGTCTTTAGCGGTTAGGCAGCTACCAGAAAAGCAGGGAAGCTTGATGTTATTGCAGTTTCGCGTGTTGACTAATTCAAAAAGGTCAATCATGGATGGTTCTCGCTTGAAGGACTGGACGGTAGGCTTGACGGTGTTACGAATGCGCTGTCTTAAGGCTTCAGTGGAACGGTAAAACTTTGCCATGTCAGGATGCGTGTTCAAACCATCGAGAATTTGATTGAGCCGGGGACATTTCCCATTATCCTTGATCGAAGAGGGATTCAACGTATCCATGGACCAGGGAAATGTTTCCAACCTGATCAACGGTGTTTGCGTGGTGGTGGCAGATGTTGGATAAAGCCCGCTCAAGAGAAAGCGAGCAGAATCTTGAGTTCTTCTGTAATCTGTACTTCTGACATAAAGCAATTCTTCCGCTTCTTGGCGAGAAATCTGAGCAGGGAGAAATTTAAGCTTGTCTACGTAGATTTGACGCAAAGCACTTCCCAGTTCGCGGTGTTGTTTCGAACCCTTGATGGTTAATTGTCCTATTAAAGGTTATTTTTTGCATCAAGGGAATTAAAATACCAGAATCACAACTTCCTTCCCACAACACATTTTTAAACGGGTAATTATTGGGAATTCGGACATAATTCTCCGTCAAGGCAGAAGCGGTATTTTTACCAGCATTTGATTGACTTTTCGAGCTGCCTTCATCACATTCCCAACGTTCAGAAAAGTTATCCAAGAAGACAAGCGGAGTTCGATCACCATGACGAACCATTAATTGGACTTTAACCAGCTCAGCATCTTTCAAGGGGACATAACTAGAAGAAACCGGTTTGGCAGCATGACAGTAGTTGTAAGGAAACTCGACCAAAGGTGTGCTCTGATTGTTGTTGGTGGTGGTGCTGGTGGGACGCTGAGGACGACGAACCACAACGGCATTGCAAGTAAGAGCTAGAACAAGGATGAAGGATCTAATGAAGAGAGGTTGAGTCATGTTGTCTATATGAGAAGGTAGTGAGATTTTTCTAAGTTGGTGAAAAGTGAGAGAGTGAGTGGGAAAAAGAAAGAAAAATATTTATTTAAATACTGTAATAAGTGAAGAAGTGAACAGGTGATTTTCTTTGGTCAGCTGATGGAAAAATATCGAGCAAGCTGGTATGAAGGCTTTGACCACGTCGGTTATGACTGGAGAGGACAAAAAATCCCCAGAACTGAGGCACCAGACAGCATTGAAAAGTTTCTAGACCAGGTGGATAATCCCGATGCATGGTATCCTCCCTTTGTTGCTACTGAGGTTTTAGGCGGATTGTCAAGAATGAATTATTGCAAAGAAATGTTATTCTATCCAAGGAGGATGTAGAGATCATCAATCGCATAGAAGGACAGTTTTACCCAGAAAAGGATTACGATCCATATCAGGTAATTCTTGGCTGAAATAGGTTTTTGAAAAGAAGGGAAAAATTAGCCAACTGTGGAATATTTTACCAGTCAAGTCATGGAACATCCGTTGAGTGCAGCACCCGAACCAAAGAGAAGTTTTATCCCCTCAAAGGTTGAAGCGAAACGGATAATGCGAATGGTACGGGCTATAAAGGAAGGAAGAATGCACAAGACCATACCAGCTGCCAAGGAGTTCTACGATCTTTGGCAAGATGAGGAATCTAACGTTGGCAGGCAAAATATGATCAATGCACCAAAGATCCGCTTGCCAAGTAATGCCGAGTCGTATAATCCACCAGAAGAATATTTATTTACCAAAGAAGAGGAGGAAAAGGCCCATGAAAAAACCTTAATTCCCAAGAAATACTCCAGTCTTCGCTTGGTCCCAGGCTATGATAAGTTTGTCAAGGAGCGCTTTGAACGATGCTTGGATCTTTACCTCTGTCCAAGAATTCAAAAACAGCGTCTAAATATCGATCCAGAAACCTTGATTCCTAAGCTGCCTGATCCGAAGGAATTAGAACCTTTTCCCAAGAGACTCGCAATTACCTTTTCTGGTCATCAGGCTCGAGTTCGTTGTATTTCCGTAGATCCCACTGGCCATTGGGTGGTATCAGGGTCAGAAGATGGATGGATTCACCTTTGGTTACTTCATGCAGGGAAAATGGTACAATCATGGCGACCAAAAGAAGCAATAGTACAAGCAATCGAGTGGAATCCTATTGGTTGGGGATTTGCAGCAGCCGTGTAACTTTTCCCCCTTAAATGGCAATTATTAATTATTTAGAGACGATATGGTGGTATTGGTAAATCCAACAATTATTACCATGGAAAAGGGCCTCAATCAGGAACAGGATCAATCAACGAAGACAGAACCAGGTATTAATTAATTATAATTAATAATATTTTGATAGATACTATTTGGACCTTTGAGAATCAAAATAATGGAATAATTCTTACTTTGAAGAATAAGCAGGTGAATTTTCTCTTGGGAAAGATGGGGAATAACCTGGGAAAATGTAGGCAGTAAAGGCAATTTCTTGGCATCGTAAAGGGGATTATCTTTCTACGGTGGTGGGAGATAGGACCATTCTTATCCACCAACTTTCCAAGGGACAAACCCAGAGACCTTTCCGTCGTACTCAAGGGATGGTACAACGAGCGATGTTTCATCCAACCAAGCCATTTCTCTTGGTAGCAGTAAGTATTACTTGGAGATAATTATTAACCAAAAAAGACTCAACAAAATGTACGAATATACAACTTGCAAAAGCAACAATTAGTAAAAACCTTATTGACAGGGGTTAAATGGATATCGAGCATGGATGTTCATCCAACCGGTGATCATTTGGTCCTTTCCAGCTTTGATAAAAAGGTCATTTGGTTTGACCTGGACATGTCACTTCGACCTTTCAAGAGTTTTCGGTAATTATTAATTATGAATTAACCCTGGACCAATCATAGTTTCCATAAACTGGCTGCTCGTGATGTGGCCCTGCATCCCAAGCTTCCCTTATTGGCTTCCTGCTCCGATGATTGCCAAATCCAGGTGTTCCATGCCCAGGTCTACAATGATCTGCTGACTAATCCTCTGCTGGTCCCAGTTAAAATTCTCCGAGGTCATCAATCAGATAAGGATGAGTTTGGTGTTTTTGCTTGCACGTGGCATCCTACCCTTCCCTGGTTGTTATCTGCTGGGGCTGATGGAACTGTGCGATTATGGACTTGATACTCTCTCTCTCTCTCTCCTTTGTCATGATAAAACTGTCCATTGATTGGCTATGGTTGTTTTGAGTTCTTAAAAAGGGCAATAAAATATTTTTTTTGCTCCTGCCTCTCTCACCCTTTCCTACTTTCACCACCACCACCTCCTAGCAACTTTTATCAACCCCTAACAACTCCCATAACAAACATGTTACGACTTCTTCAAGCTTTTTATGTCCTCGCTTTATTCGCTAACGTCCAGGCCCTTAATTCCCCTCCTGTTCCAACTTTCCTTAAACGACTTGATGCTACCAACTCTGATGATCTTTACGCAAAGCTCCAAGATTTACATCAATCTTATCTTAAAGAGCCGCAACATGATCAACCTACTGAAGACTCTATGCGGCCTATATATGCTCCTGCTGCTATTGTCAATGCCGCTTATGCCAAATGGACGGGTAAGAGGTCAAGTCCGTGTAGTGATCAAATCCACGAGGCCATCTTTGCTACACCTTCTGGTTGCATGAGTAACCCTGCTGGACCACCTGCAGAAACCCGTTTAATCAATCTTTCTCGATCTTTCCAATCCTCTCAGGAAGAACAACAACAACAACAACAACAACTGGAGAAGAGAGATGACCAGCTCTGTGTGTTTTCCAGCGTTAAATGTGTCCCCAACAATATTTTCAGAATCACCACTGATGAACTAGTAAAAAAGATTGCTAGTCAGAACTGGGATAGCCCATTCTTCACGCCTGAACAAATCATCGCTCCAGCAGAAAAGGTGGAAGAAGCCTGGAACGAATGGAACAAGCTGAAATTGGGCGGCAAAGAAGGAATCAGAGATCAAGCTGGTCGTATTTGCGGGAAGCCTGAGTATGAAGTGGGAGTTCATGAGGGAGGTTATTTTGCGACCTTTGTACAACGAGAAGATTGTATTACTGAGGCTGTTACTATGACAGAGGAAGAAGGTGGAAGGTGTAGGAGTTTAAACGTTGAATGTTTGTAGCGCTAGTAGTAGTAGTAGTAGTAGTAATGTATTGTGATGACTCACCACCACCTCTCTTTTTCTTACTAACCACTTTTAACAAATGCAACTCGCTCTTAGCAAGGGAGCAGTCAAACAAATCTCTGAAGGTACTTTTGACGAACAAGGAGGAGGTGGAGAGTCAATTGTGCTTCAAGTTTTAAACATTAAACCCATAAGTCCTTCTAATCAGCCCTCCGTGAAGAGATATCGGTAATCTTTCTCTCTCTCTCTCTCTCTCTCTCTCATTCTTATGCAAAAAACAACCATAGGTTTATTGTATCTGATGGAGAACACCACATGCAAGGTATAGCAGTAATGTCCAGGACCAACTAATCAGGAATAACTTAGCCATGTTTGCTACTCAATTGAACGTATATGCGGAAAAGATCACTAAATTCCAACTAATTCGCTGCAAGATGTTTTCCACAAATATTCTTCAGGGAAAACGTATGTTTATACTGCTAGATATGGACATGTTGGACAATCCTGGACATTCAATCGGCACTCCAACCCCATTTGAGGCCAAGAATGTTGCTGCTTCCACTGGTTCGGCCCTGGTAGGAGCTCCTCCTCCTCCGCCAAATCGAGCTCCTTCCATCACCACCACTACTCCAATCTCTTCAAACACCACCACCACCAACAATGTCTATAATGAACCTTCTGTCAAGGTGGCTGAAGCTGGTACTGTTCAACGATCTGGCTTGGTAAATAGAACCCCACAAACTATGGCTGGGACCAATACGACGGAATCGGAAGCCATGACAGTTTATCCGATTAGAGGAATTAATCCCTATCAAAACAGGTAATTGTTGATTATAATAATAATAATCAACAATCTGATGATTAGATGGACAATTCGTGTTCGTGCTTCCAACAAGTCAGAAATCAAACATTGGAGTAATGCGAGAGGTGAAGGCAAATTATTCAGCGTTACCTTTCTGGATGAAAGTGTAAGCCGTACACTTTTTATATGGGCATGGGTAAAAACTAAGCGGCGGAAAAACAGGGAGAAATAAGAGCAACTGCCTTTAAGGAACAAGTGGATAGGTTTTATGAGCTAATACAAGAGGGTCGAGTAATTATTTACCGCTATTAATTATGCTTACTATTGAGAAAGATGTATTATGTAAGCAAAGCAAGAATAACCGTGGCCAAGCAGCAATTTAGCAGTGTGCGTAATGATTATGAGTTACACTTGGAAGCTGATACGCAGATTAATCCAGTACCGTTAATTATTGCTTATCAATTGAATATAATTAGTGTGCTGATTCTGTCGCTGTTCCTGCTATTCGGTTCAACTTTGTCGGGTTGGAACATTTAAATGAGATTGAACCAGGACAGACTATTGGTAATACCTCATTTGCAGTACTAAGCGAGAGTGGGTGGGGAATAGATGTGATTGGAATATTGCAAGCTGTAGGAGAATTGGGAAGTATTATTGCTAAGGCCAACAATCGACAAGTAATCACCTTCTTTTTTCACACACATATGTATATATTTCTAACTAATGATCTCCTTAGATGAATAAGCGAGAAATTACCCTGGTAGACATGTCCAAATATTCGGTTCGTGCTACTTTGTGGGGTTCAACGGCAGAAAACTTTTCTACCAGTGAAAAATCGGTGATTGCTCTAAAGAACGTCAAGGTGAATGACTTTGCTGGCCGTTCCTTGTCTTCCTTGTCAACTTCTCAACTGTTTGTCAATCCTGACCATCCTACTGCTCACCAAATCCGTGGATGGTATGACGAAGAGGGTCAAACAGCTACCTTTGAACCAATCGGTGGAGTAGGAGGTGGAGGTGGAGGAGGAAGAGTTGATGATAAACAACGAAAAACTGTGGCACAAATCACTGCTGAACAGGTTGGGGATAAAACGGAATATTTCTCCCTTGATGCGACGATTATTTTCATCCGACCAGAAAACTGCTACTATCCAGCCTGCCCTACTGAGGGCTGTGGAAAGAAGGTCGTGGAAGAAGGCCAGGGAATGTGGCGGTGTGAAAAGTGCGATCGTTCACACCCAGCTCCTGACTATCGTTACATTCTCACGATAAACGTAGCCGATCACACTGGCTCCATTTGGGTGCAGTGCTACAATGACACGGCGCAGGTGGTGATGTCGTGCACTGCTCAGCACTTGGCCGAGTTGAAAGATGAAGATCCCACGGCGTACGCTGCGGTGCTTAAACAGGCGTCGTTTCAACAGCTTAGTTTTAAACTACGGGCTAAACAAGAGACATTTCAGGTAATTATTATTGTTAATTATTAATTATTATTATTATTATTATTATATTTAAAAGGAGGTACAACGAGTTCGATATTCTGCTCAGAGTGTACAACCCCTGGAAGCTCTGTCCTTTGCCCAACGTTGCTTGGCACAAATCAAAACACAGCATTAAAATTTCCCTCTAATTAGCCGCTTCTACTGGTCTTTCTAAAATTCACTCTCTTCCAAACCATCCACTGCTCCAGGAATAGCAGCAACAGTATCACCAGGACTACCACTGAGGTGATCCACAGCACCTCATAAAGCGAACACCAACTGTAGCTGATGTAAAAGGTGAGGTAAACACGGATTCTTCCCTGACAAGAAAAGAAGCGATTCTGCACAATTAATACTGCAATCAATAACACACACCAGCACAGAAACAAGGCAGCTTTTAAGAAAAAAGTCACAATAAACCAAGGTTTTGAACTTTGAACTTTTCCTGCAGAGAAGGCCCAGATGAACAACACCACTGCGCTGCAACAGAGACAGGCCAAGGGAAAGGCGAATAGGAATTTTCGAAGCATTTCCAACAAGTAGCTATATTGATTTGGTGGAATTCCCTTCTACACTCGCTGTAAACACCCACAACACTTGAGACTTACGGGATAAGACTCGGGAAACTTGACCAAAGCTACAATAAATGTAGCCAGTAATAAACACCATAGAAATATTCGGAGGATTAGCGTTGTTATAGACTTTATTAATGAGCGTGGTGGTGGTGGTGGTGGTTCTGAAGGAGCTTCTAAATGTTGTGAGATGTTGTTGTTGTAAGCCATCTTTCTCTCACTCTCTCTTTCTCTCAATCAATCAATCACACACACACACACACAAGATCTATAGATTTACCAACACCGTTTTGATGAAACTTTCTCTCTTTTTTCTAACTCTAAGCGTCTCTTCTGCTTTGGCACTGCTTGTTCCTGCGCCCAAATGTAGTGAGGTTGGAAAGGCTGAATGTGTGGATAATCGTAAAGGTTACACCGTGTGCCACACCTGGGGACTCTTGACACGAAGCTGTAGATACCCCAAGTTCTGTCGGATCAAGGATGATGGTCAACAGCCCGAGTGTGTTCATTGGACGGTTATCTTTCCGCCAAAAACCCGATTTGTTTTTTAACCCTCAATAAATCTGGCCCATTATGACCCGAATTATTATTATTATGCGGTGTTCATGTGATCAAGAAGAATTCACTCTCCAAACCTTGCATACAATGTCAATTATGCAAATTCCTCCTCCGCCGCCGCCACCCGCAAATCTGGGTTTATCTCTAGCAAACAAGGCCCCACAAGAACTGGTACCATTGGCGGGTATTGTCATTCCGCCACCAGAGATTCGAGGTAAATAACTCTCCTTCCCTGTCCTAAAACCTTTTAGCGATTGTGGAAAAAACTGCCAACTTTGCTGCGAGACATGGCGCATCCTTTGAGATGAGGATCAAGGAGAAGGAACTCTTGGAAGGGCGAAATAACAAGTTTTGCTTTCTTGAACCTACAGATCCTTACCACGCGTATTATCAGTATAAAGTTGCCGAGGCTAAAGAGTCCAAGCGTACTCTCTTTCTTCCCCTTTAACTGACTAACCTTGGATTTAGACGAATCTGCCACTCCTGTCAACGCCATCACTAAAGCAGCACCTCCTCCCCTTCATCCTCCACCTCCTGCTCCTATGGGTACCGCAGGTTTAAGTGGGATGACTACGGGTGCTGCTACGGTAATAGCTGGCTCTGGAGGAGGGGGATTAAGAACCGCACCTCCCAAAGAACCACCGCCTTTTGAGTTTATCCTGGATTTACCTCCGATTTCTGCTCAAGATTTGTACACTTTTTCTCTTTTTGATGACTAAGCGAGTGAGCTTAGAGATATTGTCAAACTGACTGCGTTATTTGTAGCGAGAAATGGACGGCATTTTATGCAATCTTTGGCACAGAGAGAACAGCGTAATTATCAGTTTGACTTTTTGAGACCAAACCATAGCTTATTCCCCTTCTTTACCAAGTTGGTCGAGCAATATACCAAAGTGTTGGTTCCACCGCGCAATCTCAAGTCCAGTCTCGAGGCCTACATGGGAGACAAGCACAAAACGTTGGAGAGAGTAATGGAACGGGTAAAGTACGTCGCTTACAAAGAAGCCGAACGTAAAAGATTCCAAGAAAAAGAGGATAAAGAAAGAAGTAATTATTTTATTTATTAATTCATCGGATTAGTTGCTTGGTTGTCGGTTGATTGGCATGATTTTGTAATTGTGGAAACCATTGAATTTACCAGTGCTGATGACACCTTGGATCTGCCCAACCCTGTAACTTTGACCGAATTGGAAAGCATGTCGATGGCTCAAAAGAAAACCTTGCAACTTCCTTCCTTTGCTGCTGCTCTAACTTTGGGAGCTTCCCGTCCTGGTCAAGGGAAATTGACCCCTACTCCTATCGTAGAAGAGGATGGTGAGGATATGATGGTAGAAAGTGATACAGAGGAAGTTCTCCCCACTACTACCACCACTACCACGACGAATACAACAACAGTAGCAACAAACATGGCAACAATAGCAACAAATGGAAAAGAAGGACAAATAAAGATAAGAAAGGATTATGCTCCCAAAGCAGCAAAGAAAGGAAATGAACAAACTCAAATCTGCCCACGTTGCGGACAAGCAGTTCCTGTTTCCGAGATGGACGAGCACATGCGTATTGAATTGTTAGACCCCAAATGGAAACAACAAAAGGAGCTGGTAGAGGCAAAAACCAAAGAGAGCAACATTTTAAGAGAAGGAACTGACGTGGCGAAAAACCTTAAACAGCTAAGCGGATTTCGCTCAGACATATTTGGAAATGAAGAGGTGGGGATTGGTCGAAAAGCAGGCGAGATGGACCGAAAGAGGAAGGAGCAAGCTGCATGGGATGGTCATGAGTCAAGCAAAGCATTGGCCACCCAGCGAGCAGTGTTGAACATTGATGAACAAATTCAAGCAGTCCAACGAGCACGTGAAGAACAGTAATTTTTTTGCCTTTAAAGGAAATTATTAATCAAAAAGGAAATAGTGAAAGATTGGTAAACAGTATTGGACCTCAAATGCCGAATGCCACCACCACGCACACCACCCATCCTCTCCCTCCTCTACCCTCCAAACTCCCACCGCTCCCACATGCCCCTGCTCTTCCACCACCGCCTCCGTTGATGTCCAATGCTGCAATGTTTCGTCGTCGTATGGACACGGGGGAAGCAGAGAAGCGAATGCGCACTGATGGGCCATTCCTCTCAGCAGAAGAATGGTTGGCTCGCTTCCCCGGACGACTGACTTTAACTGTACAAGCAGCGCACCTGGCGAATAAACCCGAGTTCCGATTGCTTGGTCAGCGGATCGGCGTATCGGATGTGACGGGATCTTCAACAGTAGCTGAGCTGAAGGAACGCATTTACAAAGAATTGGACGTTCCAGCAGCACGACAAAAATTGACTACGCCAGTCAACGGACCAGCAGGCTCCCGCGGCTGGGTGATGCGGGATGGACAGACTTTGGCGTCGTACAACATCAAGTCGGGCGATGTACTGCACCTGGGGCTGAAGGAGCGAGGAGGACGGAAATAAATAATTATATTCCCCCACCGCGTGGTCGCTTCACGCCACTCAAGCTTAACCCATTAATCTCATTCAGCTCCTCGGCTTCCTTGGCAATGGCAGGCATTTCTGAGGGGAAGAATTCTTCGGCGGTGATTGCAGGAAGCCGCATCTCCAAATGACGACAATGTTTCTCCAGCATTTCCCACAGCGTCTCCTTTCTGAAGGGTTTCGCTAAAATGTCGTTCATTCCTGTGGAAAGGTAAGTGATGCAGTCGTTAGCCGTGGTATGTCCAGTCATGGTGACGATGGGCGTGTGGTGATCGAAGCTGCGAATACGAGCAGCAGCTTGGACTCCATCCATTCCTGGCAAACCAACATCCATTAGCACCATGTCGTATTTGTTATCAGTAAGCTTGGCCACGGCAGAATATCCATCAGTAGCTACGTCGAGGTGACATCCAAATAACTTGAGTAATCGAGCAGACAGTCCCAAACAAACAGCGTCATCTTCTACTAACAAAATGCGCGGTGGTCGAATCCATTGCTGCGGACTTTGCTTGTTCTGCGCGTATCTTGCTGCAGTTCCCCTTAGTAGCGTACTCGCTTGAGCAAAACTATTTACATCGTCTTTTCCCACAATTCCTGTGCTGCTGTTGCTGGGGCTTTCATCCCTCTTTGTACTTTCCTTTCCACTGTGCTGTTGTAATGAGGACTGTTGTAATGAGGACTGCTCTAATCGTTCCATTCTCGCTAAAAGTTGGCTTAAGAGTTCATCTCTACTGGCGAGTTCTTGTCTGGTTCTTTCCAATTCTGCCTTCAATTGCTGATATTGTAATGCTAACCAATCGACCAAAGTTGCCGTTTCAGTTCGTTCTCTCTGCCATTGTTGATAAATAGCAGTTGCTTCATTGGTATCGCTTGGTAAGTTTCCTACTTGACTTGTACCACCGACACCTCCCATTGCTCCTGCTGTTGCCATGTTATAATCCACCAATAATGAAGCAGAAGTTGAAGAAGGAGTATTATCAACTCTACCAGATTTTCCTCCCAATGCTTTGCTGGGGATTTTCCTCTAATAATTTCCAATCAATTTCTGCTCAAATTAGGGGTAAGGGATTACCTTGATGGCGTATAAAAGTTCCTTCTGGTTTAGCCTAAAGTAAGCATGGCGAAATTCCCAGGCTTGATCTAGGCTTTCACTGTCCAGACCAGTTGCAGGATCGACCTTGCCCTTGTCCACCTTTCTCTTGACCTTGTGGAAGTCGTATTTGTTTAGCTGACGTACAAAAGAGGCAAAGTTCGAGTGTCTGAAGTGTCTTGGTAACACGTTCTTCGCGAACTCGCTGGGATCCTTGATGACAAACGAGTCACCGCTAAGGGTCCAAGACACCACGCGTTCAGTGCTGGGATCTTGAAGCATTCGATAGAGCTTGCTGACAAATTCGGGAATGGAAGCTTGTTGTTGAGAGTTGCTATTTGGAGGAGAATCTTCGGGCACGCTCGGTTCACTGGAGGATATTCTCGCACCTTCTCCTCTCACGCTGTTTGGTAGTAAAGAAAGGTTCATCAGAGGCGTAGTTGGCGAAGAAAGTTGCGACCAGCCGTTGTTATTGTTGCTGATATTAGCAGTAATAGGAAAAGGTTCTACTAATCCTTCCATATACATTCACCCCCTTTTCACCCTGGGCAAGAAACAGGTGCAAAAGCAGACGATACACAAAGAACGTTATGCTGAAACGAGAGAGGTGGAGCTGTTTTAGGGAGTGCTCTTTGACTTTTCTGGTTCAATAGAGTGTTCTTTTTTTTTCGGGATGAGGTTCTCGCACTTTTATCACCCCGATCACCTGTTCAGATTCCCGAGTCCAGACCTTTTTGCTTTTTAATCACCTCGCTCGTGATTGGTGCAACCCAAGTCTAGCCCTGTTCTTTCGGAGCATCGCCGTCATAGCGTTCCGAGTCGACTCTCCCATGGAACATTCGCGAGAGAACCTTTTTGTGCTTCTCTCATGTTAAAAGCACTTTCTCCTCTCTTCCCCTTTTTCAACCCCTTTGCTGTAACCACCAGGGGGGATTTCTCACATTTCAACAGCATGACATTTTATGAAATAAAAATAATAACTAATTATAGGAATGAATATATTAATTTCCATAAAAGGCATGTCACATGACAGTCACTTTCATTGAACAAGATTTACCAATTTTTTTTTCATGATTAACCACGGAGATCCCACTAGTAATTCTTCTTCTTCTTCGTCGGCCTCAGTTCCGCTGGCGGCGGCGGCTAAATCTCCTTTTGCTGCCTCCTCTGACACCTCCTCCCCTCAGTCTTCGCATGTTCTTTATTTCGCTGACATTCCCGTTCAGATTTTTGTTCGCGATGGTCAACTGGAATATCTCCTTCCTGCGCCGTACAAATCCCTTGCTGACATACCTGCCCCTTCAAGGGAAATAGTAACCAAAGGTTTGGAACAACTGCAGGAACAAGTAAAGCGCATCAGATGGCACTGGTTACAACAACAACAACAATCCTTGGCCAGAGCTAGTCTGACCAAGGACAACCTGACTTCTAATTTGGAGAGAAAGCGTTCTCTTGAAGTAGCGCCTTCAATCTCAGCTCCTCCTCCTCCCCCTCCTTCTTCTTCTTCTTCCTGTTCAGTACCATCTTCAGCGCCTCGGTTGAAACAAGCAAAGTATGCCCCTGCTACTGATCCTCCCTTCCCTACTCTCTCACTTCCAACAAATGCACTTTTTCCCGGTAAAAGATTGAGCACTAAACCTGCTGCTTCTCCTATAGTCGTTAATTCTTTTCCCGCTGTCTCCAAATCCCCTTCTGTACTACAACTTCGAGGATCAACCGATCCTACCATTTCAGGAAAACTCGCCTGTCGTCCTTCCTTTCCTACCAGTGAAGATTCATTGCTTCTTAGGAGTAGGCCCTCCGATGGCTACAATCCTAAACCTTCTTCCTTCAGTGGTGCTTCTGCTATGAGTGCTAGTAAAATGGGCAGCATTATCAAGGCAGATTCCAGTGTAACCAGTGCAAAGAACGACGAAGCATGGCTGCTGCTTAGTAATCCAACCCGAAGACGTCAAGAACTCCAAAACCGAATTCGCTCAGCTCTAGCAGAGGACAACCGACGACTTTTGCAGCAACGAACCTCTTCCAGGGGCGAACTGCTGCGAGAACTAATGGCATGGCATATCTGGCAATATCCTGAGCAGGATTTAACACTTAACCAATTACCCGAGTCTACCTGTAAGCTCCCTTCTACTGGCTGCTGCTAACCTTTACGATCTTAGTGGATATTTGGGCGACCAAGTTGGATTCTCATGCGAAATTGGTAAGACAAAAGTGTGAGAAGCTGCTGGAAAAGCATGGGAATCCGTCTTTATTGGAAAAAGAGCAGATGGATGTGGATTCAATTCAATGTATGCGGTTGGTGTTGGGAGAAGAGGAGGAGTGTTCAAAGTAGCAGGGGAAATAAACTTTTTATCCTTCTTATATGCCGCCCTGCTGTGATTGCCCTTCTCCCAATCCCAACTGTCCTTACGTGGTACTGGGACAACAAAGCCCACAGCGACTATCCAACTTGAAACCTGTATATCTGGAACTCTGTCGTAAGTTGCATCCTGACACGCTGCCTCGACAGGGAGGTGAGCAGTTTATAAGGATTAGACAAGCTTGGGATTCTCTTAAATCTCCCACTTTTACCTTTTCCACCCCATGTCCTTTCCAATCCACTCTTCTTTATCCACGCCCCCACCACCCATTGAAGCACCACCGCCACCATCAAACACAGCAACGACAGCAACAACAAGAATGGGAACAATACTTTTATGCCTCAAACAACAAACAAACACGCCGTCAAACCTTGCTGACTAATCGAACGTTGGTTTGGATAATACTTTCCGCAGCCTGTGCCTCAGCAGCCTTTCAAGTCTATCGAGCCAAACAGGTGGTGGCGAGGGTGGAGAAGCATTTGGGCGAACAGAGTAAAAGGAACGAAGCGTTGTGGCTTCAAGCGAGGCAAGCAGCTTCACGGAACTTTAATTTGGAGCAAGAAGGAAAGAGATTGGAAAAACATGCGAAATTGGTGAGAAGCAGATTAAGCTCAACTGGGGCTGAAAAAGAAGCAGGGAAAGAAAAGGAAAGAAAAACTTGTTCAGAATAAATGCACTACGCCTCTCTCCCATCGCCACACTTGTTGATATTTTTAATTAATCACTTGTTACTGCTGCTTCCACTGCATCCATCACTACATCCTCTTCCAGCGCCGTTACCACCACAACCTCCCTCTCCTCCTCTCCCTCAGATAAGCCCAGGTCCTCTGCAAAAGTGTGTCCCATTTCTGGCAAAGGACTCTGATCCACTGCGACTATTTGGCTTTGCTTGGATTCTCCTTCCAAGACAGCAGTAGGAGAGGTATCAACGCCAACTCCTACCAAGGCATCCAACGTCGCCTGTTCAATTAGCAGATCCCAACGTTCCTTTTCTTTTAAGCGTTCTTCGGATTTCGCCTGAATTTGTACTGCGACTTTGTCTTGTTGCACTTTGATTAGTTCTTCTTCTTCAGTGGTCAACTTGACAGGCACATAACAAAGACTGGGCTGGGTCTTGGTTTTTAAAAAGTTTGATGTTTGCGTTTCTTGTCGTTTCCAGGTTTCAAACTGGCGCGAGTTGTAAGTAATAAAAAGGGCGAGCGGAGTTACCAAACGAGCTTTTATCTTGGTCTCAAAATCACGACGTCGTTGTAAAATCTTTAGTTTTCGTTCGCGTTGTTCTCTAATCATCCTCTCCTTTAACGCCTCTCGCTCTTTTGCTAATCTTTCCTGTAGCTTCAGTTCCAATTCTGCTCTTTGGCGATTCTACTCTCTCACTTTATAAGCCACCCCTTACAACCAACTGCTTACTGCATCTTCGTTTTGTTCGGTTTTGAACTTTTTCAGCGTTCCTGTTAAAACACCAAATAATCGTTGTCCTCTCTTTCTTTGTTCATCATCCTGAGCTTCATATCTCGATCTCTTTTTTAGCGCATTTTCTTCCGCCTTTTTATTCACCTAAGTACACACGCTCCTAAACAAAGCAGTTACCTCCAACACGGTATCTTGAATTCTCTTGGCCGTAGCTTCTGGTACAACTATGCTAGAAGTAATCATGGTCCTACTGCCCGTGTGTTTATCAGTCAAGATTGGGGTAAGATTATACCTTTCTACTAGGCTTGTTTGAGTGGCAGTCATTTATTTAATCAGAAGTGAACAAACAAGGAAGAAACGCGCTTGTTCACGTGATCCTACTAAATACTGCAAAAGAAAGAGAAATATGACCAGAAGAAGACTTAGGAAACCCTTGGAATGGTTAAACAACAACTCCAAAGCATTGCTGCAAAAGTATGAATATCCTGCTCCTAACCAGTTTGTAACGGGGAATGTACGTGATTATTATGCCAATGGAGATATTTACAGCTAAGGAACAGAAATTCCAACCATTTCCACTCAATCCCACCTTTGTGGTCCAACCCGTGTTGAGAGACCGTACCAAAGATCGTATTTATCAACTGCATAAACAACAGCCAGAAGTGAATACGCCTAGGAAACTAGCACAGGATTTCCATATTAGTCTCGCAAGGACCAAGGCGATAATAAAGTTGAAGTCACTACAAAGTGTGCAAGAAGAGGAGGTAGGTAACTTGGTAATTAAAACTATATGCGCAAAAATAAATCATAGGGGAAAAAAGAGTTGCAACATGATTTTAGCCGCAAGATGGACGATCTACTTTCTGCCTCTGATCGAACCACTTTGAATGCCGAAGCCCTTTCCTTGAGAGATCAAGCCAGTAAGGAAGGATCGACGGGAGGTGCTATTTGGATGGCGTTGGATGAAGGAGAAGAACCTCCTACCCTGCCATTCAACAAGGTACTTTTATTACACTCCTGTAATCCCGACTCTTGAACTATAAAAGTCTACCACTGGTGCTGGAGGGGGAAATCCCAAGACCCTCGCACTTAACCAGGATGGACAGGTCATTGAGAAGAATCCCCAGGTGAAGAGTAAAAGATTTTCCTATGTAATCACCGAATTGAACAAGGAAGTTCCGATGAATGTATGCTATGTTGATATTACTTTATAACTTGGGTTAATAGGAAAGGAGAATTATGGTACGAGAAAAGGATGGATTATTAAGATTTGCCAATTTAACTGAGAAAATAATCCGTCGCAGAGGAATTATTAAATCTACCAAGTTTTCCCTTTAACCTCTTCTCCCGTGCGTGTGTTTGTGCTAACAGAAAAATTGTTTGCAGTAAAAGAAATAATAAATGGAAGAAATGTCGTTATCCAGCCCTGGCTCAGAGATTGTCTTTTCTGATGAAGAAAGCAACTCTTCCAACCTTCCACCTTCAGAAACGTCTTCTAAAATAATTCTTCCTATTGTTCCAACAAAAAGTGTCGGTTCTGGAAGAAGAAAGCCACGAGTTATTAGTGCGGAACCAGAAGATGACGAAGATGGTTATGTTAAATGGGATACCACCACTAGTAGCAAGAAAGGAGTTGGCAAGGCTATTAAGAAATCCTTATTACCATGGGAATTGGATGAAGAAGAAGAAGAAGAAGAAGAGGAAGAAATTGATTTTGAAGAAGAGGAGGAAGAAGTGGTGGAAGAAGAAGAAGTGGAGGAGGAGGAGCAGCAAAGGGAAGAAGAGGAAGAAGAAGAGAAGCAAAGTTTATTAAGCGAATTTGACCAGGATGAATCAGGAACAAATACCCCAATTGATACTACAACGACAACTCATGGCCAAATGGAACGAATGACCAGACGTCAAAGAGCGAGATATTTGGATGAAAGAGAAGATGGATCGATGCAAGAGCTAACTACAGGTACACTCTCAACACGTAGTATAGGCACACTAACAAACGCTCAGAACCAAAGAAACGAAAGATGACTACTGAGGAATTGGCATTGAGAAGATCAGAAATCAGTCGAAGAAGAGAGTTGCAACGGAAGCAACGGTTAGAACAGTCTCAGGTATTCTTGATAGTTGCTTACTAATGACCGAATAATAATTGGGGGAGTAGAGAGAAACCATTCATAAATTGCTGAATAAACAAGCAACTAGGAAAAGAAAGTTGGAAGAAACTGAGGTTATTTTCACCATTGTTGGCATAATTAATAGTTAGAACTCCACTCCACCAGTTTCAGAATATAGAGGAATCTCTTGTCGATATTTATCCAACAAGGAGGGCTCATATTTAATAATTCCACCTCAGCATCCCTTCTACCAAAGCAGGCGTATTGAGAACTACCCTATTCCCAAGACGTGTGCAGTACCAAACTGTGGGAACGTTGCTAGCTTTTTACATTCCAAGCTGTTGAAACCTGCTTGTAGTTTAGCACATTACAAGTCATTAGAATTAATATAATTTCTGATGTAATTATTGTAATTATTGCAATGCGAGGGGGAAATGGGATGAATCATTGAAATTAGTCACGCGCATAAATCGTAAATTTCTTTTATCACACCACTCACTCACTCACTCACACAAGCATGTACAAACCCAGCCTAGTTATAAAGCTTGTTTTCAACTCTACCAAATTAAGGCGGAAATACGACTTGCTCTATTTGAAAGAAACACCCTTTCCTTTGCTTTTGGAAGAGTTCAAGGATTTATTTCAACTTCCCAAACATACAAAATACTGCTTGACCTATGTGGATCAGGACAAGGACACCATAACAGTGCTGGATAGCAGGGATTGGTTTGAAGCTCTTGATCAAGTCTCCTTAGTGGATAATACTTTGCAACTTGTCCTTTGCAGTAACCAACTTCAGCCTACCTTCTTGCTAGTTCCTTCAACAAAACCTTCTAAACATTCTTCTTTGCACAAGTCCACATTATTTCTACTCTTTTGCTTCTTCGTGTTAATGCTGGGATTATTCACTACGACCAGATGGTTAAAGTCGCACAAATACATGCGGTGTGGGAATGGAAGATGGGATGGCTGTGGCTACGAGTTCAATCGATGGGGAAATAATAATTAAATTTCATTTCCAATGGTCATCCAAAAGTCCCTTAAATTATTTCTTCGCCCAAATATTTCCAAATATCGTCCTTTTTTAATAATTAATAATTAATAATTAATTAATTCACCATTAGGAATCATTCTCTCTATGATTTCGTATATTTCTTCTGGTTTTTGACTTTGTCCCCTTCGTTCGGCATAAATAACATCGCCTTCCTGTAGTCCTCGCAAGAAGCCTGGGGGATCATTTCCCTGTGATTGTTGAGTTCATCCGCAAGTGAGTGAGTGAGTGTAAAAACCTTCTTTCCTACTAAACAGGTCTCCTTGGCATGCTGCAAATAGTAACCGTGTCCCTTGGCCATTCTTCGATGTACTGTACGCTTAACCCAGGCAATTTCGTCAACATATCTAACACTCACTAATTGAGAAATATTAGAGAGGGAAATAACTGATAGCCCCAATGAGTTAATAATTCCAGTGCTTTGGTGTATTTGTTATTGATCACCCAAAGAAAGATAAACCCATTCGTTTGCAGTAATTGAACGGGAATACTGGCTATGGCTGCATCGCTTAATTGACTATAAGAAATGGCCACTCCTCTAGTAGGTGCACTGGAGGCTAATTGCCACGGTGGATCCATGCAAATGACATCGAATTGACAAAAACTTGCTAATTTCTTTTCTTTTCGTAAGTTGCAATGAGATGCACTACCTTCCAGTCAAAGGTCAAGACATTTGCATTGACTGGGATACACCATTCAGGAGCTCCAAAATCTTCGGGGTTGAATTCTACTTCCTTGATCTTAATCTCATTTCATCAATAACACAAACACCAGCAAAAGATTTGTCCGTAGCATATAGTCGTGTTTCAATATCAGAGATTTCTTTATTGAGCACGCCAATCCTTTGCTCCAACTCCTTCGCCCTGTTTTGCAACGTTTCCAAAGTTCCTGACATGGTTGTTTCTCACATGATTTCCTCCTTCAGATCGCTGCTTGGTGGCTCGATTAAAAGATACTCGACAACCTCTGCACCTTTAAAAGTAGTAAATCCTGAGCTGCAGGAGGGAAAGGAAAAGCAAGAATTATTGTACTTTGTGAAAAGAACCAAGAATTCCTCCCTGCCAGTTTACACGGACTTTCGAAATGGCGGAACCAGGAAACTGACGATTATAAGGAGAATTGATGGAGATGTCAAGTCTTTCATGCAAGATCTTCAACAAGCACTCTACCTAAGTGCAGAAGACGTCAGTCTCAATCGAACCAACAACAATGTGGTGATCAAGGGAATAAAGTTGAAGCAAGTAATGGACTGGTTAGAAAGCAGGGGATTTTAATAAACACTAATTGGGCCAGATCTGTTGACCAGTCTTTGCAATTATCACTCGCTTGAAGAAGGAAGGAGAGAGGAATCCTCCCACTCCGCTGGTCAGAATGACGTCGTTGGCTGAGCGGTAGAATTCTACGCCGTTCTCCATCGCCTTCTCCAAATCCACGTAGATGTAAAGCTCACAGCTTCTTCTCATGCCTTCTCTCTCTCTCTCTCTTTATTAACGCAATTAATAAGTAGTACCACTAATAACCTGACCATCTCCTGGTAATCCTGCTGCCAAATGGATGTGATTTCTATTCATTTTTGATAATCCCTGTGTTCCTATTTTCCCATTAATTAGAATTGGTAAGGAATTATTACTAATAGATTCCCAGTGTTTGAGATAGGTTCCATGTACTGCTACGGCTATCTCCTCGGCTGAGCTAATCTTGCTCATCTCTACTTGATCTATCTCCTTCATGCTGTGTCCTTGGTTAGCTCTGATCCACCACTTTCCCTCCTCCTCTGCCTCAGGAATATTCTCACTCAGCGTAAATCTTTGTTTATCATTGGTCCGAACTACCTCTTGAAGATCCTCCAGTGTGTACGCCTTGAACTGCGGCAACCGCAACTGTCCTTTTCTCCATCAACTCACATTTGTATATGACTCACCAATTCTTGCACCAACACATATCCATCAGGTCTAATGTTCATATTGTATTCCTTGGCCCCATGTCTTAGTATAAATGATAATGACTTTGATAGTTGAACTGCATTTTTCTTTACTGACCCTCCGTTAGCCTCCCTTCCTCTTAATTATTATTATTACCTTTACTCATCCCTTCAATAATATTTAAAGGTGTGTTGTTAAAAGTCACATGCACACATTTTCACGTTTAAGCCGTTTTTGGGCATTATTTATTACAAGACTTTACAGAGTTTGGGATGATAGTAGCGAGGTCAGTGGGCTAGTACGGATTCTTCGTTGAAATGTTTCTTGTGGAGAAACAATGAAAGGTCCTAGTGCTCTTCGCAGAGAGCGACGCTTTTTTTTGGGGAAGTTGCGAGCGTTGTAGACAACTCGGCGAATATCTCCTTCAAAGGCCACAACCCCCTGGTACAGCGCCCTATCGTAGGAAAAGGTTGTTCCTTGGTGTATG